>PVIJ01003047.1:2500-143823 GCA_004024925.1 Scalopus aquaticus | reverse complement strand
GAGGAATCGCCATACAGCTTTCCATAGTGGTTGGACCAGTTTGCATTCCCACCAGCAGTGTAGAAGAGTTCCTTTTTCTCCACATCCTTTCCAGCATTTGTTGTTGCCTGTATTTTTAATGTGTGCCATCCTCACAGGTGTGAGGTGGTATCTCATTGTGGTTTTGATTTGCATTTCCTTGATTATAAGTGATGTTGAACATTTTTTCATGTATCTATTGGCCATTTGCTTTAAACAAACAAACAAACAAACAAAAAAAAGGGCAGAAGAGCTAAAAAGGCACTTCTCCAAAGAAAACATCTTTCTATGGTAATGAATCACTGGATAATTAAATCTTATTCAGCTTACCCTGCCCAAAGTAACCTATTTTCTTTCTTTCTTTTTTTTTAAAGATTTATTTATGCATAGAAGTTGGGGTATAAGCCAGAGGCGTGGGGCGGCGAGAGGGTTCACCAGAGACAGAGTGGGGAACAGAACAGGCAGATCAATGAAATACACTGCTGAGGGGAGCAGCGGGCAAGGCAGGAGAGGTCTGCCGCGCCATGTGGGAATCTCCCCCGCCAGGCATTGAACTGAACATCGCTGCTGCCGACAGCTCCACAGCATAGCGCTTAACTGCTTCACCACCAGGGAGGCCCCTTATTTTCTTTCTTTGTGTCAGTTTATCAAAGCTACCATTTCTGACTGCTTGGTGATAGGATACATTGACTCCTCACCTATCCCTGATCTTTCTCAAGCAAGGTGTTTTCCAATAAATGGGCAAAGCTGGACTTCTAACACTTTCTTCTGAAAATTCCACTGCAGGTCCAGTCCTGATTCTTGCTTTGGTTCTGCTGTTGGTACAAAATACAGGGTTTTTTTTTTAGAGTAGAAATGCTCATTTGTGGTTGTTTTGAGAGAAAATAAATAGGTTTCCCTTTTATTTTCCTTCCAAACCATGGTCATCTATACAAGGAGACCCTTAAGTGAGACCTGGACAAGTTAAGGTTCCTGCCGCTTTCTGTAATATAAATGGTCATCTCTGAAGACCTGCACCTCTAGCATTTCTGACACTGACCTATCATCTTGATTTTTATTTCCTGTGTTAATCTGGTACCTGCTTTTGCTTTACCTTTGGATTCATCAAACTTTACCCTACTTCTATGAGGTTCTGACTATTCAAGTTAGTAAGAAAAAAACTTAGATATTATTGTTCATATTTTTAATCAGATCTTGACCTATTGTTCCATTAGGAGCATAAAGCTCATTATATTGCATCATCTCCCTACCTTCATGTATTTCACACTGTTCCCTTCCTACCATTCCCAGCTTATGGAGAAGACTTCCTTTTTCCTTTGATTAGACCCAACCTGTTGGCATTCTTTTCTGTGACCCCTCAATTCTTTAAAAAAATAACAGAACTCACATTTTTAACTATAAGCTTATATAACTCAAATAATGGATGGATAGAATTATATCGACTTCACCCACTCATACCTTACTCTTAAGACTAAAAGGAGTTGGAACTCTTCTATTAGCAAATATTGCCATAATGGCTTTAATTAATAAGTTTCTCCATAGGTGTTTTTTCACTTTTGCTAAGTTCAAAACATTGTTTTCTTTCATCTGCCACCTCTTTTTGGAAGGAACACATAGGAAATCAGCAGTGTGACCACTGCTTTCTGCATAACCCATCTTCTTTCTTTGTTTTGATCTAGTACAACCATTACCCAAAAAAGATACATAGACAACAGCTACTCCTATCTCCACTTTATGGATTTGAAGAGTGTCAGAGGGGACAAAGGGCCATTCATTGAATCAGTTAAACAGCTTTGAAATAAAGCTTCTGATATTGAGAGACAGAAAATAGCATAACCTTATTTCAATTGCCATTTTATGTACATGAGGAAAGTGACATTCAAATAGGCACTTTTGTTTCACTGATTCAAATGTGCCAGGTTATAATCATGGAAGAAAGTACTACATGGCTCTTTTTCCTTTTATTTTTTAGGACAAAAATTACAGACATGTATTGCTGTTAGAGATAGCTTTTAATATAAGAAATTAATTTCTAGAAGCCACCAATAAATATATTTTAAAAGTTAGAGATAACAGAATTTAGGTGGTGAATATTTGGATATTAGTGTAAACTAAATATAAATTTTCTTTTAAAATGCCCTTTTGTAGTAAGTGATAATTGCCCCAAACCATTTTCTCATTACATATTAAAGAGAGGTTATAACACATTTGAAATACTACTCTCAAATGTTTAATTCATACACTGAATCCCACAATGTTGACAAATGTTCTTCTGACCACTTCTGGTCATCAGACACTTAAGGAACCTACAAAATAGCGTTATCAACTGTGCTTCCAATATGGGACTTAAATTAGCTTCTCTAAAGTTTCCAAATTTTGTTGTAATAATAAAAATTTTTTTTCCCTAGGCTACTATAAGGTATTTCTATGATTCTCAGTACTTAATGCAATATTCCCCACTGGCTACATTTTTATACATGTGTCAAGTGATTTTTGATGTAGTTGATATTAGAAATATATAAATATTATGCAGCTTGAGCATGACTCTAATGCTATATTCCACCAATCATTAAGATCAATGATCAGAGATCACTAGGTTGCCATTATCAAGGATTCAGTGTTATACATGAATTTATCATGGACGTATGTCTGCTTAAAATTATAATGAACTTTGTATAAGAATTTAATTGTAGAACTAAGACAGCATAGATAATTCAAGGCAAAAAACTGGTTATGACTGAAATATTAATATAATCATAGAAATAAGAAGTGGGTATGGTTCTGTACTTAAGTTACCCTGGTAACTGTTATAGTACCGTGTTCCTTATTTGTGTTCAGACCTATAGTTCAACCCCTTGCCCATGGGTAAATGTACTAAAGTATACTTTAACACAAACATTTGCATTTTTGGCTTCTACTTGGTAAATGACATCTGATACAACATTTCTTAGGTAACTTTCATATTTTGTGAAATCCAGGACAAGAGAAAGAAATCTGGGAAAATTGACTTTTTAAAAAATCTTAACTCATAATTTGCAAATGTGTCTCTTTTGTTGAAGTGTCTAATCTCTCTTCGTTTTGAGATGCTTCTCCCAAGTTGAATGTCTTTGTATAATTTTAATGAAGTTTTTTTCTGGTGCATTCCCTAGTTAAGCAAAATCCCTGACACTTGGAAATATAGTCTGTGCTGAGTGAAGTGCTCTAATGACAATGTTAGGGTTTCACTGTACAACAGATCTTGCGAAAGGTTTCACAGGAAACTGTACGAGACTGCACAGTGAAGACGTGCGTTTATGCTTTATTTAGGATGACAAAAACTTAAACATATCTTTCAGTACTGTCTCTTTTTTTTTTTCTCTTACAGATAGACTGTATATCAGTAATCTGGACACCAAGTTATTTAAAGCTATTATTTAGTACCATAATAAGTAGTAATTTAAATACAAGGTAAAATCACCACATTGTCTTGTTTACTACTGATGTTAATTTTAAGCTGAAGTTCAATGCTCCCAAAAAAGGCAGCCTATGATTTGTTATCATTAAACTGTCAACTCTGCCTTGAGTTGGAAATAGATTCACACTACACTTCTTGCAGCATATCACTTTATTTTCTATCAGTCAAAAAAAAAAAAAATCCAGAATCGTTTTAATTGTGTCTCTATTTTTCTATTAACTGTTTCATGCATTTTCCTGGCCTTTTAATTGCAGTTTAATGGTGGTCATTAACACATTAAGGGGTGTTAGAAGAACATTTGAAGTCCTCTTGACTTCTACCAAAGTTGACACTTCAATGCTAGAGTAATTTCAGCTATTCATTTATTTAATAGTGACCTATGCAAATGTGGAACCATGTCATTTTACAAATTGACTGTAATAATTAACTAGAAAGGCAGAGTAAAATGAAACAGGTTATAATTAGAATATAACTGCTACAGTATTACGTCAGCTAGAATAAAATAATCACAAATGATTAAATTGGTTTCAATTATTAAGAATCAGTTTAATGTACCCACTGTTCTGATTTTTACATTTCTCTTTTTTGTGTGCATTAGATGTCACTTCATACAATTTATGTATTTTATTCATCTTGGTAAAACAGGCATTACAGAAGTTTAATTAAATAGTAAAAGACTTCACATTATTCTGCTGAATTCTAAATTAGTTGTAGAAGCTAGTCAGAGTGCATACTACATACTATGCCAGATCATTTCAATTAGTTGTATCTATTAAGCCACCCAACATCCCCCTTCCACAGTAAATATATGTAACATGTCACTAACCACCAGAATATATATTTTAATCACATAATTATCACAACTTTCCCAACTGGTTCTTGGATGCATCATCCCCATCTATATCACTTTTTAAAAACCATACTAATTGAGCCATCTTTCCAAAGCCCCAAGGAATTTCCATATTCATCACTCAAATGCACTTAGAGACAGGACTGGCATTGTGGTCAGATGTAACCTATACTATTACACAGAGCTCTTACACTCAGAGTCACCCCATACTTGATTTCATATCTTGCCCTTGCTATATTGAAATTCTTAAGATATTTAAACAAGGAATCATGCCTTTTTACTCTGGATCTTATAAATTATGTTGTCAGTCCTTGAAGGATATAGTTGAGATGTATATTAACTTTTCCACCTTTGATCAAGTATTAACCAATCTTACTCATCATTTACCTAATTATTAGAGATTGATTTTCCCTAACATGCAATTTCTAAAGATTTTTCTTTAGAAAAATCCACAATCAGTGGAGTCCAAATAATTGTAGGCAGATTGTTTCCTAGTACATAGATGTTAGTGCACTAGCATCTTCATATCCCAATGTGTGTACATGTATATGTATATATACAAACATATATGAAGATGTATGAAAATTCTAATATGTATAGTGTTTTAGTTATTCATTTCTTCTCAAAACAAAGAAGCTGTATAACATAACGATAGTGCTAAGTTTAAGGAGCATTTGAAATGTGTCTGAATTTATATAACTGTTACATAGTTTACAAAATTCATTTTCAGTGAACATATATTTCCAAATTCTGGAATATTTTGTCATATGAGAATTTGAGATGAAACTTCATAGTTTTAAATTCACTTACATAATAAAGGTGAGCTCTGATGATTACATTTGGTTATGTTTTCTCAATTTCTGGATTTTTATTTATGCCCAAAATACTCTATTCTATGATGGTATATTTAGATATTATATTTCTCTTGTTACCTCTTTATTTACTATGATTGAGCCTGACAGCTTTAGCATTTTGATCAGTAATTCTATAATGGTTGTCAAGAAATTTCATGTGTCATGATCAACTAGGGTCATAGTTGAAATCACAAATCCCCACAAAATCAAAAGTTAGAGTCTTTAATTCTTTCACTTTTTCCTATGTTATTTGTTGTTAGTTTAGACTTGTTTGGGATCATATAATAATCATTTTGTGGCAAATGCTACATAACTTTGTAGGATATTTAGTAGGCACGTGTGGCTTCTGTGCCATGTGGAAATCTTTTCAGAACTCCAATAGAGGGACTGATCAGAATAAAGGTAAAGTCCTCTTTTTTTGAAAAAAAAAAAATGTTCATTTATGCATACAAGAGCTGGGGTATAGGCCAGAGGTTCGGGGGTTAGGTTAGGAAGGAGGCGGTGAGAAGGTTCACCAGAAACAGTGGGGAGCAGAATAGATGGATCTACTGAAATACACTGCTGAGGGGAGCAGCTGGAGAGACAGAAAAGGTCTGCTATACCATGTGCGTTAGCTCCCTGGCTGGGGATTGAACTCGTGCAGCAGTGGCTACCAGTAGCTTCATAGTGCTGAGACATAAACCCTTGCATCACCAGGAAGGCTCTAAAGTCCTCTTTCTTCCTTTAATTCAGTGTTACTGAAATCTACAATGTCCTAGCATTCTGAGTATTTTTACAGTGCTTCAAATTCATAGCTTAAAGAATTATAAAGAAGCTGTTATCTTACCCAGAAAATGGTAATCTTACATCTGAAATATTGAGAAACAGTTTTAAGTACTAAGAATGATTCAAGACTGACTGAAAAATCCAGAAATTGAATTATCCCTTGTGACCAGTAGCCCTTTTTTTTTTAATACCCAAAGCTTTTATTATTGATTTATAAGATCCCAAGTTATTGTTAGTGGGCAGAAATTAGGAGTGCCCAAGACCCCCAAACTTGCATGCTCTAATTGGTTTCTAACATCCACTGCATAAAGATAAAGTCTACTCTTAGAGTGAAAGAACTTTAATAGGCTAGTGTGCAAAGAGAGAGAAGGAAGAATAATAGTTTCTTAATAAGACACTCAAAGTTACCCATCTCCTTGTGAGTAAATGCCCAGCCAAAAAGGGCTGGCCCAAACTGGGGCCGCTGAGGCTCAAAAATTTGCCTCAGGTTTAACATACCCCCTGGCAGGGAACATTAGGAGAGGGGCAAAAGGGGGCAGACAAGTTTGTGATGAAAGGAGCAAAATCAAATTACTTCTCACCCACATCTCTTGCAAGTGTTTCTGTGTTTCAATTCCACATATCTCCTTCCATGTCCCCTAAGTCCCTGATGCAAGTCTAAATCTGAGAAGCAAACATAGCCTTCTTCCTCATGTTTCTGTTCCACCTTCATCCTCCAAGTCTCCTCTTCCAAGTGTCTAAGTCCTCTAGCTTCCCCTTGCCACTCAGCTCCAACATTTATTAGGTGGGGCAGAGAGTATGGAATCTCCCCTTTTTATGGAAATTATACTCTGTAACATTGTGAATGTGGGGATAACCTCAACAAATCCCTGAATCAAGCTGATTCACTGAGGCAGTCTTAAGAGCTTAGATTTTGTCATCAAATAAATTGACTTTCTTTTAATGACTTGGAGACTAAAACATTTTCTGGCATCCACACTATTGTAATCGGTCAATTCAATCAAATACATTAATTCAACAATTTTTAACAATAACTCTCACCTTTTAATAATCAAGCAAAAATAACTTATCCAGCTAATTTTCTGGCTGATTTGACTTACTGTAACTTAAAGCTGAATATTGAGCAAAAAATACAAAGAATTCAGGGTATCATGAGGTCAATTGAGTAAAAGGAGAAAATACTTATTCTAAAGAGAATAGCAATTTTTTTTTAAAAAGCAGTCAGAATTTGAAATAATGCCTTGAACTTGAAAATCACTTCTATTTTTTTCCAAATGGAATTAGAGTTCTTTATTATAATGTAATTGTAATTAATATTGTGCAGTTGTAATAATATAATTATTATTAATTACATTTTCTAAATGTAATTAAAATCCATTGCTTGGAACAAAGGCAATCACTGGATTACAATTATCTGTATTTCTAAAAGAAACAATTAATATGGCAGGTTTCAGTTACATAGAACAAATAACCAGATACTCTATGTCTCATAACTGTTAATTCATATACCTGGAACAATAGTAAACATAGGTAATATATGCACATTTTATTCTAGAAGGCAATTTTAAAAGACCTGTCTCTAATACATTCGTAATTTAGTTGGTGGTTAAAAAAACACCATTTAGATTCATTTCTGTATTTATGTGTGACATCTTGAATGACACATATTTAACTTTCCAGAATCATATATATCATAATATATCACAAACAGCATCATTAACATTTCAAATAGGGGTTACTTCTGTATTCATGAGTTAGAATTTAATAGTAGATTAAATATAATTGCAAGTGCATTCTCATAATAGTGCTACAGAGTTGTCAATTAAATGTTATTAATGGGAGGTTAAATTTTCTATGAGTTCAGAGACAATGTCAAATTTCCAGTTCCAAGGTTTACACTAATATCACCCATATAATTCATTCTACTTTTTCAAAACCTCAGTTTCTGCAACAGCAGAATGGGCAAAAAACAGTCGAATTTCTTCTAAAATGGGTGGGCTAATTCTGAAGGCTGTCTTCAAATAAATAAAGTGAAAGATCATAACTTCCAGTTGCTTATAGGAGAATACTTAATTTTCATTTTCAAAAACTGTTGTAACTGATTTGGCCAAAAACAAAAAACAAACCAACCAACAAAAAACGTAAAATAAGACAAGTTAAAGAATGGGCAGATTTCTTATACCTTTTCTATTTTTCATTAGGCCCAGCTGTCTCAATTGGGCCCAAAAAGGAATGCTTTTTGCCGGGTCCTCACCTGAATTTAATACTAATTTCATTGCAATTTCAACTTTGTCCCAAAAGTGTAATCCTAAATCAGTTACTGTGGAGTTTGCTAACCAGCTCCAATGAAGTAATCTGCAAAACAAGATTCCCATTCCTGCCAATGAGGAAAAATGACTTTACCTGACATAGTCTTTTCTTTTACTGGTGATCTAATCTGCCCTTTCTATCAATAAATAACCTGCATTTTATGTAATTCCTTATAGTATCAAGATTAGATGCTGCATTTTATAAAACCAGTTAGACCTCTAAACTTGTGAATTTTTTTAAACATTCATTAAGAGCTAGAGAAAAGAATGACCTTAATAAATCTAGTTTGAACAAAGATACAGTCTTGGCATAATATTGAAGTCAGATAAACTGTCCAATAACTAAAAACCTAAAAATAAGTATTTAAAATCTTTACTTCGCTTCTCCAGATAGCAAATGGAAAAATGAAATCTTGACATGCTCTGAAGATCTAGAAAATTCTCTGTTCTGTCCCTTTTAATTTACTTCACAGGTATGGTAGCTATGCTCAGACACTTCCCTATCTCAAACTTCTGGAATTATCACCACATAGCTCAATGCAGCTTTCTAATTTTCATCCTTACATTATTATGCAGAATAATAGATCAGTCTAATCTTTATGCCCTTACCCCCTTTTAAGGTAGTCCCACTACACAAATTTTTCACAACAAAAGAAATGCAGCTCTCTCTTCAGCTAAGGGGAATTCTTGTACTTTAGAACCCTTCTTTTTTTGAGTAGGTTGGGAGTTGATTGGGAATAACATGAAAGAATTTATCAAAGTAACAATTTTCCCAATGGTTGATAAATCTCTACAAACAATCCTCCTGATATTTATTGCCCATTTAATCATTTCTTGTATTTCTCCCACCTATCCCTCTGTTGATGGTGAGTTAATAAATTTGCCAACTCTCTTCCTAGCATTTCTAGCAAAACCTGGGTCTGGAATGCAGACAGGCCCTGCCATCTCTGCCCTGGGAACACAGCTACTGACTGCCAACTGAGGCAAAAATAACAGTGTCACAACTACCAAATACTAGGGAATTTACCAGCTGATAAGTATTTGTGTAATCTTGCAGGAGTCACTAAACTTGCCAGCCAGAGACTGAGTGGTAGAAATTACCCGGATGGACCTGTCAACAGTGGAAAGCAAATAAGGCTCTCACCCAAGCTTCAATCTGTGGCTGGGGTGTGGTTCTCTTGAGGGGAAACAAGGAACCCAATTATTACTATTCACCAGAATCTTGTCAATGAAAATTTCAGCTTCAAAAAGCAAACATATGCCTCCTTCAGTTCCGGTCTGGGATTCTTATTTTTTTCTTTCTCTGCCATGATAATTTCCTACTTTAGCTGAAGAAACATCACCAATAGCAGGGATTTAGGAATCCCATCTTGTGGTGAAATAGGCTATACTAATTTAAATAACTCCTTAAGAAGTGTGATCCAAAGAAAAATGATAGTTTATTATGCAGAGAAATAGCGCTAGCTTGAGTATCAACATTTACATCATCCCCCAAGTCCCAGTTTCCATAGGGTGATGGAAAGAGGGCCAGATGATTCCAGCACAGGCAATTAAGGGACTTAGGGGAGAGGACTGCTGACTTAGGGGAACCCAAATCTTTTATGATAGGAAATAGCAAGCAGGACTTTGCTACAGAGGGAGGGAAACACTACTTTTATTGTAATGAACAGTAAACAAACCTACCTTTGAAAAACAGTGTGATCCTGGCGAAAAAAACAGACACATTAGACCAACAGAACTGAAAGTCAGAGATAAACTCAAGCATATACAGTTAACTAATATTTGGTCACGAAACCAAAACTTTGAGAAATATTGAGAATTCCCACTTATCAAGTTATTTTGTCAGTGGTTTTTATGCCATATATAATTTTTCTTTGTTCAATTATCAAATTATTTTCTTCCCATGTTTATTGTAGCCTAATAGTTTTAGCTTTTGTGACTAGGTCTGTAATTATATCAAATTAACTTTTCATTTAAAATATGCTAAGAACTGAGATATTTGTATTTCTATATACACAGCCATTATTTGTATTTCTATGTGCATATCCATTTGCTCTAGCAAAATTTGTTGAACATGGCAACTTTCTCAACCACCGGTTGCCCTGAAAGGTGTGAATCTGTTTCTAAACTATTATTTTTAACTGGACTATATGCCTCTCTTTAACATCAACACACTATTTAAATTACAGTAGTTCTAACTTAAAAAAAACTCTGCTATTTAAAATTATGTTTTTTTTTTCTAATAAATTGGAAATCAACTTTCAAATACTACAAAGTGCCTACTGGACTATGAGTAGGACTGGACTGAATTTAGAAAACAATTTAGCAGAATTACCTTCCTAATTGTGTGGTCTTACAATTGATAAACATGGTGTAATTATTTATTAAGATCTTAATTTCAGCAATGTTTTATCAATATCAATGTGCAGGTCTTGTAAAGAGTTTTAAAACATTTATGATTAAATATTTTATAATTTAATGTTATAGTAATGATAATTTTGAGATTCATTATTTAGTTGTTTAATACTAGTATATAGAAATACAATTAACTTTTACATAGTGATTTTGTAACCCATGACTTTGTTAAATTTGGTTTTTACTTGTTAGGCTTTTTTTCCTAGACTCTTTACCTATAGAAAATAAATTACAATATAATCTGTGAATTAAGACAGTCTTGCTTCTTCTTGCAGATATTTATACCTCAAGACTTTTTCGTGCCTTCTTTTACTGGAAGCATCTTTCATATCAAGTTGAGGTAAGAGCAGACATCTGAACTTTGTTCTTGACCTGAAGAAGAATGCATTCTCTGTTTTATGATTGTGGAAGTAACTATTTTTCAGTGGGTACTCTTTATTAATTTTAAAAATCTTTCTCTTCCTAATAATACTGAGAGTTTTTAATTTGTGGGTGTGTATGCTCTCCTTTATCCTGTTTATATGGTGAATTTCATTGAGAGATTTCTAAAAGGATACACCCAGTAGCATATCTGCAATAAGCTCCATTTGTTCATAATGAATATTTCTTTTACTCTAGTGCTGCAGTCAGTTGATACATGTTTTGTTAAGTATTTTGTCAGTCTATGTTTATGGAAACTACAGGTAATTTTTTTCTGCCTTTGTTTGTTGTAGTTTATTTCTGGTCTGATTTTGCTATTATGATTTTAGGGTAAAATGTCTAATAGAATGTGCCAGAATGGCCTTGGTGTTTTTGAGTGACATATTTTTAATTGTGTTTATTTAGTTGATATAAAGCTTTTCAAATTTTCTAATTCTTCCCATTTCAGTCTGTGTCTTAGTAGGACAAATTTGTACATTTGGTTTATAGGTTGCCAGATTTCTTGGTGGAAAGTCGATCGTAATGTTACTTGTTATAATTTGTATAGCATCTGTAGTGATATTTTCTGTTAGGTTTTTAACATGAATCATTTGTTTTCTTTTTTAAAACTAGTCTAGCTACATGTATGCAAATTTATGAGCTGTTAAAAAATTCAGCTTTATTTTAATCGATGTTCTCTGTTGCATTTTTGTTTATCATTCATTAGTTGCCACTCTTATTTTTTCCATTTCCCTGTATTTACTTTTGTTTAATTTACTCTTTTTTTCTCATAATTTCTTTATTAGGAGAAAGTATAACTCCTTGATTTTAATATCCTTTTTAAATTAAATATTTAAATTTGTAAATTTTTTGTAAGCATTGCTTTATCTGCATTTCACAAATTACTGTATGTTATTTTTCCATTTCCATTTAGTGTAAAATATTTTTAAAAGTTCCTCTGGAATATTAAAAAATATGTTATTTAAACATATTTGAGGGTTTTCCAGAATTTTTTTTATAACCTAGTATCAGAATTGACATCACATGGTCCTGTGTTTTTAGTTACATGTACTATTTCTATTACAATGTTGGAAAGACTGAAAAAACATGAATTTTAGGAAGCAGCGATCACCAGGGACTATCTTTGAGGCTGGCTAACACACACACACACACACACACACACACACACACATGCGCGCGCGCGCGTGCACACACACACACACACACACAGACGTATATGACATTATGTCTTCTGTGTGTTCTGATCTTTTGGCATTATGTAAGATCTCTCTTTATGTCTGATAGTATTTCTAGTTCTGAATTGCAATTTTATATTAATATAGCCTCTCTATCTCTCTTACGTGTTTTCAGATAATATGTTTCTATGTAATTTCCATTTTAACTGTCTTTGTATTGAAATTGAGTTTCTATAGGCATCATAAAATTGGGTCTTGATTTTTAATTCCATTTATTTATGCCATTCATAACTAATATAACAGTCAGTATAATTGAACACAAGACTACGGTATTATTTTCTATAGTTTTTAATGCATTTTGCTCTTTTTTTTCATATTTTCTAATCTTCAAATTGATTTACTCTAATGTTCTATTTTACCTCCACTATTGTCTTTTACTTAGAGTCTGTCTTCAAATATATTATAAATTTTAGCATAATGTATGAATTTTTCTATTTCCCTTTGCTCTCATGCTGTTGCTGTGTTTTACTTCAATTTATATTATTATTTTCACATATATTGGTATAGTTTTTGCTACATGCAGACAGTTATCTTTTGAAGTAATTTAAAATGAGAAAAAATGTCTTTTTGTATTTCATAAACTATCATTCCTAGTGGTCTTCATTCCCTTAGTGTGCATCCATTTGCATTTAGATCATTTACAGATTCATGTTTCCATTTGGAACATATTCTTTCAGTCTAAAGAATGTCTTTAAGCTTTTTTTGTTAATATATATCTGTTGGCAATTAATTCACTTGGCTTTGTTTGATAAATATATTTTGTTTTTCATTTATAATAACATTTTCACTAGTTATAGAATTCCAGGTTGACAGTTTTTTTTCTTTCAACATATTAATGATATCACATTGCATTATCTTCTAACTTATATTGTTTTGTATAAGATAGCAGTAGTACTTAATATTTTTGCTCCATTGTTTGTATAGTTGTTTTCCCCTTTAGGTGCTTTAAAATTGTTTCTTCATTGTGTATGTTTATTATGATGTACCGTGGTATAAATTTTTTTATGTTTATTCTGTTGGGAATTTGTTTTCTTATATCCGTGATTTTTTTTGTTTCATCAGATTTATTAAATAATTGGATATTAGCTATTTAAATATTGTTCCAGTTATTAAATGATTAATACTGTCCCAAGATCACTGAGACTTCATTTTTTTAAGCATTTTTTACCCTTTATGTTTTGTTTTTCGAAGTTTCTCTTTCTTTTTTTAAAAAGATTTATTTATTTATATATACAAGGACTGGGGTCTAGGCCAGAGGTACGGGGTGGTGAGAGGATTCACCAGAGACAGAGTGGGGAGCAGGACAGGCAGATCAACTGAAGTACATTGCTGAGGGGAGCAGCGGGCGAGTCAGGAGAGGTCTGCTGTGTCATGTGGGAATCTCCCTGGCCATGGATCAAACTCATACTGGAGTAGCTGCAGACAGCTCCATAGGCTGAGACTTAACCCGTCGCGCCACCAGGGAAGCCCTCAAAGTTTCTTTTGACATGTCTTCATAGTCAACATTTTGACCTGTCTAATCTGTTACATGTCCAATATATATCCAATTATGATATTATGTTTTTGTGTGTGTGTTGTAGGCTCCATATTTAAAAACTGTTCCCTTCCTCTACGCTTTATATTCATGCTTTCATTAAAATTTTTTAATATGTTTATAGTACCTATTTTAAAGCCCTATCTGCTAATCATTGTCCAACATCACATATTCTAATACTGGATCTTTCGTAAAGTGTTGTTGTTGTTGTTTTTTTCCTCAGCGTTGGTGATAATGTCTTGCTTCTTTATGTCTAGTAATTTTTTTGCATGCTAGACATTATAAACATTTAATATTGAATTTCAGAGTGTTTTGCTTTGAAAGGTATTTGTCTTGTTAATCAACTTGATCCCTTCTAGCTTTATTTTTAAGCTTTCTTTAGTTTCTTACGATAGATATACTGCAACTTTTAACTCTAGTCTCTTGCCATTTTGTACCATTTTTAAGTCTTACTAACTAGATATTGCCCATTAAGGGTATCTCCTTAAATCCAGAGTGTTCATTAAATCTCTCTCTACAGGCTGGTTAAATCTCAGAGCTCTTGGAATTATTCATTTTTGAATTCCCACTACTGGCTCTTTTGCTAATGGTTCTTCACCTAGCCTGAAGGCATCTTACAGCAATACTTGTGTAACTTAGAATTCAACAACAACAAAAAATTGGGACTTCTAGAGACTTTTATGGAATAATATTTTTATAGAATTCCAAAATTTCAATCAATTCAGCTTTGGTTATCTCTGATCACTGTCTCTTCGAATTTGCAAGGCTGCCATTATTTGCTTTCCTGACTTTACACAACAAGTCAGGAAAATTATTGAACCCTATTTTTCTTGTTTCATTTATAATATCCTTGGGCCACCAGGGTCCAATGTCTGAGAAAGATTATTTCATAAGTCTTGTCCAGTTTTCTGGCTGTTCACAACAGGAAGACATGTCTGATCCACTAATTCCTCAAGTCCAGAAGTAGAAGTTCTCATTAATTTTTAGATTTGACCAAACTTTTTTAAGTCTATTGAATCTAAATTATGTAGATTATTAGCTAATAATTGTATTTTGTAATATTCCCTTTTGGGGAAACTTAAACAACTATAGGAAAAAGGAATTATATCAAATGTTGGATGAGATGAATTAGCTTACCTATATCAAAAGTATTAGTGAGTCCCCTGCATAGAGGTGATATTATTCTCAGTAAACATAATTAACTCAATTTGAAAATATAGTCTTGGGATTTCCATATCATCAACCAACCAAAAAAATGGGAGAGTGAAATTTTCCATTAAAGTTTAGATATATTTTTTTTGCTCAAGAAAACCATGAGTGGACTATTTATAATATATCAGTTCCAGTTCTTTATAGTATGACACATTTAATAGAGAAAATAACCAAAAGCAATAGTGGGGAGCTACAGAAAGGGAAAACATATTAACTCCTGAATGAGATTATGCCAATAGTGAAATTTATGATGAAAATGAACAAAGAAATAAGGAGAGCAATTTTAAAAAGCAAAAGAGAAATATTTGAGAACATTATAACCAAGATATTCAGAAGTGAATTACTTAACTACAAAATTCTGTCCATTCCAGTTTTGAATCACCCACATGGTGTGACTTGAAACTCCCTGTAGAGAGAGGTGAGAAAAGACAGCAGGTTCATAGGAAGGAAGGCAGGTCAGACTTAGCAAAAAGAACATGAGTAAAGCATAAAAGTGAGAAAGTGCAAGATAAGTTCTAGGAATGAAAATTAAACTAGTTTAGCTACAGTGAAGGGGAGGACTATAACATAAGACTGGAAAAGATAAGATAAATTGGGACCAGATTATATAGGTCTTTGAATGCTAGCCTGAGGATTTGCTGCTCTTTTTTGGTTAAAGATGGGGAAACACTGAAGGTTTTTTAGTAGGGGAGTGAACTGACCTCTGGGTCAATTACCCTGGCTGCAATGTGTAAAGTAGATTGGAAGAGGGAGAGAATAAAAGTGAAGAGAAACCCTGGGAGGCTATTGAATTAGATCAGGTGACAAGTAATGAGAACCTGAACTGGGGGAGTAGCAGTAGGACTGGAAAGAAAAGGATAAATTCAAGATATCTTTCATGGGTCATATCTATGGGGCTTAGTAACTAATGAGATCTGAGTAACTATTAAAAATGATTCTGAGATTTTTTAAACCTGAATTACTGAGGAAGTGATGAAATAGAGAAATAAGGAGAGAAAGCAAGTTTGAGTGGGTGTATGTATGTGGATTGTTGATGTTTTTCCCGGCAGTAGGAGTTTTGTGCAAAGGAGATGAGATGGACTTTGATATGCTGCCCCTGTAAGTAGTAGAAGATAGCAGTTTTCAGAAGGAGAAATGGAATAAGTTCTAGAGTTGGGGGTACTGTGCTAAATCAATTGGCCCTCAATAAATGTTGACTGAACTAATCGTAGTTAATAACAATGGTCATTCTTTATCCACTTATTCAACAGTTAGCAACTGTATGCCAGACAATGTTCTAGTTATTAAGAGAATCATGGTTTTAATAGAAATGTCTCCCTATGGAAAACAGTCTAGTGGGAAAGAGATAACTCAGTGAATATCTATGATAAACAGTATGTGTACTACTTTAGTTAAAGTACCAGTTGTTATACAAGAAGATAGCAGGGAATCTTCCAAATGTAGCATGCTGTAATAAGTTCTTTCTAATTAATATCTAATCTAGCGGAAACTGAGTAGGAATTAGTAAAGTAAAAAGGGGTATGAAAGATTCCAGGCAGAGGAAAACTCACTTGCAAAAGGCCAGTTATTTCAGTAATTAAAACAGTTTCATTATGACCAAATCATAGAGTATGAACAAGAAAGACAGATAAGTAAGTATGGACCAGTTCATGAAAAGGTTTGTCTACCTTTGAAAGGACTTTGTCTTAAGAACAATGGTAATTCACTGGAAAAAGTTTTGGTGGAGACATAGCATGGTTGTATTTGCATGTATTAAATATCCATTAACTATCTACTCTGAACAAAAATATTTACAATGCCCTCAGGAGTTCACAGATTAAACAAATAGAGGCAATGTAACAGGGTTGTAAGCTTATACTCATTAGAAAAGTATAAAATTCTATAGGATCACAGATAAGAGGACAGTTACTATTGTTTATAAGATGGGAAGACGTGTTAAAGAAAAGCTAATAAAAGGCCATTTTTTGAGCTGGGCCTGTAAAGTTTAAGCAGTGTAAGCAAATACCCAAGTAAAATTCTACTTATAACTTTGAAATCTCTCATTTGTATCCAATTACTATATTTTCTGTCATCAATTTTCTATATAGTGTTCTTTTTTTATTTATTGCTAATGTTGGTATAAATTTGGTTGAAGTATATAAATATTTGAATGTGTGACAGAAAATTTACCTGTGATTCATATCACAACTCTTTACCAAATGGTATTAAATTATTCCAATGTATTAACAATTGACTTAGCTTTATCAGAAAGTATGGACTTTTGATCATTAGCCCTGGAAGTAGCGTGATTCTTTGCTTTGTCTGTCTCCCAGGAATTTGACACCGTCTTCTGCTTTTCCCAGAAACCTTACAATTAGGCTGTTCATGTGACTTAGTTCATTGGAATAATGCATGGAATAGCAAACTTTTAGAAAAGGCCCGATAAATGTCCCACCAGAATGTTTATATTTTTTTCTCTATATTCATTGATATGCTGAATGCAGATGATCTAACAGAAAACTCATAGCGGCTCCAGAAGATGGAAGGACCTTGGGGCACTGAGGTGCAACTTGCAAGACCATGAGGGACATTCAGCCCACTATCAGAATATGAGGCTAGAGAAAAATTAACTTTTATGAGGTATAAGACACAGAAAATTGGGGCCTCCCTGGTGGCGCAATGGCCCATGGGTTAAGCGCAGCACTATGAAGCCGTCCAGAGCCACTACAGCACAAGTTTGATACCCGGCCAGGGAGATTCCCAGATAGTGCAGCAGACCTCTTCTGCTTCGCCTGCTGCTCCCCTCAGCAGTGTAATTAAGTCAGTCTGCCTCTTCTGCTCCCCACTATGTCTCTGGTGAGTCCTCTCACCACCCCACACCTCTGGCCTACACCCCAGTTTATATGAATAAATAAATAAATCTTAAAAAAAAAATAAAAGGCAGAAAATTAGGAGTTGTTTGGGAAATGGAAATTGAGTTCAACTCACTTAAATTTGGGAGTTACCATAGTATTAATTACCTTGATTAATACAGATAAAAACTGTCCAAGATTATACAGCCTTTGCCCAAGACTACCTCATTCAAAATGACATTCTTTTAATATTTTTTTATTTTAACATATATGCTTTTTAACTTTATTAAAACATGTATTTTACCCTTTTTTCTCAGTATTTTGGAGGAATTTACTTATTTGCTTCTTTTTTCACAATTTTTTTTTTTATGAAGTAACATTAGTTTACATGCTGTTTGTGTTTTAGAAATATAGTGTCTCCTGCTTCAGGTGTTGTTACCATACCACACTTACCACCAAGATGCCCATAGTCCACCACCCTAGTCCATTGTGCTGCCTCAACATTTTGCCTTCCCTCTTTCCCTTGTCCTCTGTAGCTTCAGTTCTGCAGTCAGAGTTTGTTACTGGTTTGGCTTTATCTGACCCTTTGTTTTGTTTCTTTATATTTCATGTAAAAGTGACAGCTAGTATTTGTCTCTATCCTCGCTAATTTCAATTAGCATAATCCCCTCCAGTTCCATTCATGTTGTTCCAAATCACAACAGTTTATCTTTTTTATCTTTTTTTTGTAGCTGAATAGTGTTCCACTGTGTATAATGGCCACATCTTTCTAATTCATTCATCTGTTTTTGGGTGCTTAGGTCATTTCCATAGCTTGGTCTGTAAAATTATAGCACTACAGTGAAAATAGGAATAC
Source organism: Scalopus aquaticus (assembly GCA_004024925.1). Taxonomy (NCBI): domain Eukaryota; kingdom Metazoa; phylum Chordata; class Mammalia; order Eulipotyphla; family Talpidae; genus Scalopus; species Scalopus aquaticus. The sequence goes on along the minus strand of PVIJ01003047.1, from coordinate 125,070 downwards.
ATATATCCCTTTGAGTTAGTGTTTTTGCATTCTTCAGCTGATACCTAGGAATAGAATTGCTAGATCACATGGTAGATCCATTTTTAATGTTTTGGAAAATCTCCATACTTTTAACATAGGAGCCAGATCCATTTAACAGTATTCAAGGATTCATTTTTCTCCACAGTCCCAGTAAAACTTACTGTTTCTGATCTTTTTGATATGGGCCATTCTTATAGGTATGAGATGGTATCTCATTGTGGTTTTGATTTTCTATTTGGCCTGTTCTATAGCCATAGCTTTCCCCAAAATTTATTCTGTCCTTTACTCATCTTTTTACGTCCTGCCTGTCATTTTCTTTAAAGTTTCAGTTTATGTCTTCTGCTCACTGATTTTACTTCTCAGGACATTTATTTTATTTTTTTGTTTATTTTATTTTATTTTATTTTATTTTTTGTGTACATATTTGGTCAGTTATTTTTGTGTTTTCTTTGAATTTTTTTTAAGATTTATTTATTTATTTATGCATACAAGCTGGGGTACAGGCCAGAGGCGTGGGGTGGCGAGAGGGTTCACCAGAGACAGAGTTGGGAGCAGAACAGGCAGATCGACGAAAATGTACTGCTAAGGGGAGCAGCGGGCAAGGCAGGAGAGGTCTGTTGTGCCATGTGGGAATCTCCCTGGCCTAGCGTCGAACTCATGTTGCTGCCGACAGCTCCACAGTGCAGCGCTTAACTGCTGCACCACCAGGGAGGCCCTTCTTTGAATTTTTTTATGATGGCAATTTTGAACTCTGTATCTGATAGGGAGAAATAATTGTCCAGACTTTGTGTTTGTCTTCTGCATAATTTTTCATTTTTTGTAGTGAAATATTCTTTTGAGGATTCAAGGTGCCATGTGTTGTTTTTTTCCATCTCTCCATTTTCTGGCTTTCTAGGTTGCCCTTTGTTCAAGTGTCCTAAGAGTTCAGAACTTTCACTTTTTTAACAGATGGCACTGTATGTCAAGGAAAACTAATCTGCAGCTGCAGTGTCCAGGGGTAAAGGAAAGGCTTGAAGGGGTCCAGTCTCTGGTGAGGTTGGTGTGCAGAGGTAGTTCATGACTGTGTTACCACTGATAGCTCCCCTCTCTGGGTTTACACACTACATTTCTATAGTCTGCAGGCCCCGCTTCCAGAGCCTTTTCTCCTTATTGGTTCAAGTCCGTGGTAGGGTGGGAGTGGGAAAGTACCATTGACAGGTCTGTCTTTTTCACTGGGGACTCTGCCAAGCTGGTGTACCCCAGCACCTTTGCATATATCTGCCTAGGGTTAAGAGTGCACTTCTGCCCTAAGCACTTCTCCCTTCCCTTCCCTAGCATTGAAGCATGGGTTTGTATCACCTGTTCGTTCCAGCTCTGTGGAAACCTGTCTCCAGGTACGTATCACTCGCAGCCTTTTGTTGTATAGAGTTTCTGATGTCTAGAAAGTGCTCTAGTTTTGCCCCAAGTCATAGGGTACTCTGAGACCAGTGCCCTCTGGATTACGCTCCCGGGAACAAAGTAGGAAATCTCCTCTGACTTCCAGCTGTACAAGAGCATAAATTTTGAATGATCTCCTTGTAACGGATGTTTCCTTACCCCCTTGAAGATATCCGGTGACATTAACTCAGCCATGCAAATTGAAGGCAAGACTGAAATCTGTATAAAGAGCTCCCTTTTTTGTTCCACCTCAGCAATAAAAATACAAAATCTCTTCCTTCAGTCATCTAGGTTAGGGTTTCAACATGAGTTTTGCTGGTGAGAAATTGAAGCCTATGGAGTTACAACTAGGAAAAACACTTACTCTGAACTTTAAGGTTGCAGCTTAGAAGACATGGGCCAAAGAAACCTTGTAGGTTTTAACCAAAAGAGCATTCTTAATCATAGTTTGAAAGGGTTTTCAGCAATGTTTTGGTATTTTTATTCCCATCATTCAAGTGAGACATAAAATAAATCTTTTCTTTTTTATATAGCTATAGATGTTCTTGATGTGCAATAAGTTTTAAAAATTAACCTATGTTGTTACTGTTTCCTCTTTCCAACCTGTCGATATAGTACCATTTCTAATCTTGATCCTACATATGTAGATAAAGCAGAAGTGTGAGCTCACTGGGTATTTGTGGAGTTTGGAGATTACCAAATCTAAATTTCTCCTGGGATGAAATGTTTTCTTCTCCTTTATCCTAGGTTCATTATCAATTGCCAAACTGTATTACAAAGTGCAAGAGTGTTTGCTGGAATGAAAAAGGGGGTCATGAGAAAATCTTACAGGCAATATTTGTAGACACTGACCCATGTAGAAGTAACTAAAAGAATCATGCTGATTTCAGAACTGTAGCTAACCCACCACCACCCTCTCCATTTTGTGTGTTTATTTTGAATTTTTTATGCTCATTTGTGATAGAAATTTGAGAAATTGTTGAAGTGCTGTAAATATCAATAACATAAGTTAGACTATGTCCATATCACACATTCTATTTTTCTTACCCTTCGTTTGTCTAACCATTAAAACCAATAATAATCTGTATCCAAACATAAACATTTACTGTAGAATAACTTTAGGTAAGCAAAATTAACCAAGTATATATTTTAGAATGTATTTATGGAGAACTATCTGCAAAATATTTGTACAGTGGGACTAACAAAGGAGTTTTGTGACAATTGTGCCGCATATTCTTTTTTTTTTTTTTTTTTGGAAACAAGGAAATATCCATGCAGCATATTTAAAAATATTTATGTATTTCAGATTCATTTTCATGTCAACAAATATATAACAGAGTGACCAGGTATCAGTCAATATTCTGCTCTATAGCTGTTTCAAATGTGTATCATTCACAAAATGTATTTGGTTCCATATTATGTGCATTCTTAATTTTTCCCTTTTGTTTCATGATAACTCTCTACTGGACAAACTGGACACATTTTGTATATCCAAATTAGGAAACATCTGAATGGAATAGTGTCGCTATTTCTAAAACAAGTTTCAGACAAAACAAAAGCACTATTTAATTCTGAGAAAAAAGAAGATAGTCCTGAGGGGGGGAAAAGTATTTAGAGAAAAATTACAGTTTGCTCTGAGTACTATGCAGTAAGCAATACTACATGTTTATTCGATGGGCCACAAAGTCCTTGTCAGAAATACAAAATGAGAGAGGCCATAATTCAATTTGAAATTAGGTAGTAATTGATAATCCTTAGCAAATAGCAACTTTCTGTACATAATGATTTATCACTAGAAAAGAAGATGGAAGCATAGTTTATTCTTAGGATTTTTTTCCAGGTTAAAAAAACAAAACAACAGAGAGAGAGAGAGAGGGAGAGAGAGAGAGAGAGAGAGAGAGAGAGAGAGAGAGAGAGAAGCTTTAAAACTAACCTTTGAAAGCTGAAAACAGAACTGCAGCACCACAGTGGGGAGAGGGGCGAAGAGAGATAAGAGCAAAGAGGGAAGGAAACATAATGGACTGTGGTGGTGGACTGTGAGTGATTTGATGGTGGGTGCACCACAGTGGTAATAATACCTGATGGGAGTATACAAGTAATACCTCAATTAAAAATAAGTAAATTTAGGTAAAGAAAAAAGCATATGTGCAGGAAAGTGGAATATAAAGATATATAAAGAGCAGACATTGATGCTGAACACCTTTGCTGTGCTGAGTGAGATATGGGAATAATCCTGCAGAAAACACTTTCAAAGTTCCAATCCCAAATATTACCAGGCTAAATTATAGTAAATATCATTTAATTCAGATTTTCATATGCTTTGTTTATATAAATATCAAAATGTAACCTGGTCCTGCTGCCACCAAAGCTGACATGACATTGGAGTAGAAATGTGGAGATGCTCCTTGTTAGCTCTAGTTTATCTCTGTGGTGATAAGCACATGTACAGTTTCTGGCAAACTATAGCCAGCTGCCAAACCAGGAACTAGGAGCCAGCACTCACCTAGCAACAGTCCACAAAGAGATACCGAGACTCGAAGATGAATAGCCTAGTGCTGTTTACCAGAAAAGATCAATTAACTGAATGAACTATTTCTTACTTACTAAATTGAATCTCTATCCCCCAAAATTATAGGCAGTCTCAGAAAATTAAAATAAATCTTACTAGATAATAAAAATTGCTGAAAAGCAGAGATCATTTTGCAAGTTAAAAACTAGAGGAAATATAAATTTGTTAGATATGAGGTTTTGCTACCAAGTCAATGGATGTTTGTTCTATTCTTATGACTTAGCGTATTTAATGTTATCTACAATTTCCAAATCTTTAAATTATGGTGTATTCTGTGCATACAACATTTTTTCAACACAGTAATAGTATTTGTAGAAACTAATTTCCTTCATTTCTACCTACCTTCCTCCTTCACCAAAAATTGTTGAACAGATTTAAATACGTTACAACCTTAGATGCCTATGGGACCACTTTGTACTTCTGGAGATAACATGTACTGTCAAAGTGGGTGAGCTGATTTAATATAGTCAGTTGTTACTTTGCTGGTATTTGGGCATATGGCAACAGTACTTAATTTATTTTTATTAGAAGGTAAAATTTTCAATTTTTTTATATGGACACTCAATTTAAAATCACTATCAAATAATAAAAAACACCTCATGTAACATTATATAGCCAGAATAGAGCATGTTTTCTGACTGATTCAATAACTTGTAATAACATATCTTGGTCTAGACCTACTTGTGAGTCATGCACTAGTCCTAGGAGATCACACAAAAGGGAACCTAATCTAATCTGGGGGTTCTTGATAGGTGCATAGTTAAGATCAGTTGGTTTATGCAGTGGTAACAAAAAACTGCCAACTTCAGTGGCTTACCTAATTAAGGATTTGTTTCTTGTGCTGTGTATCCTTGTGCTTTATGTCCATAATAGGTAACAAGGAGGTTGCTTGTCATAGAGACTTAAATTGATGAGTCAACACTTATCTGGAATATAGAGTAGAAGGAAAAAGAAAAATGGAAAACCCTGCAATTGCTCTTCAAGTGATACATGTTGCTTAAGCTTCCATGTTGTTGGACAAAGCTGGTCATGTAAATTGTAGTAAAGAATTTGGCCTTCTTGAAAGAGAGGCCTGGACTTTTTTTCTCATTTTCTCATAAGAGTAGCCTTTGTTTAGGGGAGGGCAGACTAAGTTTAACAGTATTAGGGTGGGGTATCACCATGCCAGACAGACCAACTATGCCATTTAAGGTGGGAAGCTTTGGGTCTTACAGTATTGATTGATCTGGACACTAAGTTTAGCCACTTGGGTAATCCATCTATCCATCAGCCTATGTAGTGAAACCCCAGTAAAGACTTTGCCCTCAAAACTCAGGTAAATCATACATTCATACATTGATACTGAGAGAGTAGTAGGTCCTGAAAAAACGAGAAGCCTTGCATTTGGAATCCTCTGACTGCTGTATGGATCCTTCCTTTGACTAATTTTCATCTGTATTCTTTCTCTTGATTAACTCATAACTCTGCATCCAGTAGCAGTCAGTGAATTCTCTCTTTTTCTAGTGAGATATCAAATACTGCAGTGATTTTGAAAATTCTCCAGATTTGTAATAGGTATAAGAAGTGAGAAAAATATTAGGTGCTGTGCCCTAAAAGTTTGCCATTTACCTAAATTCATGTAAAGTCACTTTCAGCTCAGTAGGGTAGAATGTGTAGAGTCCCCTCATGCAGGGCCCAAGTAGGAAAGCTGGAATATTTGCAAAAATTAATTCAATATTCCACAGTAGCCTTTAGGAAGGAAATGATACTTGCATTGAATCACAAAAGATAAAAAGAAGTCAGTATTGTAAAGAAAGTTAAGAAATTTTTGCTAGACTTAGGGGCAGAGTACACATAATCATGAAGTATTGACACAGCATGATAGGAGCAGAGAACTTAGTTTTATATTTCCAAAGTAATCATTGGGAATTGGTAGGTCTGGATCAGATCATAAGAGGCTTTATGTGGTTAGTATGATAAAAGTGCTTAGGAAAAAGGAGGACAGACAGGGAAGAAGAACCTTGAAATGGGTCAGAAATGAAACTGAGCACTAAGGGAAGCCTTAACAAAGAAGCTCACTGTGTGAGAAAGGTGTCTCAGAGCAGACTCTCTGAGAGAGAAGCTCCACAGAGTAAAGCTTTTTATCCTGACCTCTCAGTCAAATGAGCACTCAGACCGTAAGTACATATGGTCTTAAGGATTTAATAATACTGAAGATAACTAATCATTCTCTTCTTACCAAGATCTTTTTATTTTAGTGATGAATAAGTTCAGTTGCATTTCTCAGGAGTACTTAGAACTGTGCCGGGATAACTGGTTTCCTGAGATAATGGATTTTGAAGAAGTGCTCTGAAGTTTATGTGGTAGAATCTTTATGACCCAGTAGCATTAAGGAATAGAGCCAAAGATGTAGTGACTCAGAAACTGGACATCTTGTGAAGCCCATTATTCAGTCGCTCATAGCAGTATTTAGTGTTAGTATCTGAGGAATCATTTTTTATTTTTTTTTTATTTTTTATTTATACATACAAGTTGGGGTACAGGCCAGAGGCGTGGGGCGGCGAGAGGGTTCACCAGAGACAGAGCGGGGAGCAGAACAGGCAGATCAGAAACACACTGCTGAGGGGAGCAGCGGGCAAGGCAGGAGAGGTCTGCCGCGCCATGTGGGATTCTCCCCGGCCGGGCGTCGAACTCGCGTCGCTGCTGCCAACAGCTCCACAGCGCAGCGCTCAACCGCTGCGCCACCGGGGAGGCCCAGGAATCATTTTTTAAATGATTTTTAAAAGTCTTAGAGAAGGTGTTACTGAACCAAATGACTACAGCAGTCAGGTAGCTGTTACTGACCTGGTGCCATATAGTGGTTCTGAATTCTCGTAAAAATATTTATCAAGAAGGCATGACAACTATATCCAGACAAGGTTTTATTAGAGTTATGCTAGAGTACAGAGAGACAGAGCTGAAAAAAAAACACAAAAGGTTTGCTGGGCCTCCCTGGTGGCGCAGCTGTTAAGCGCTGCACTTTGGAGCTGTCGGCAGCGGTGAGGTGAGTTCGAGGCCCTGCTGGGGAGATTCCCACATGGCGCGGCAGACCTCTCCTGCCTCGCCCGCTGCTCCCCTCAGCAGTGTACTTCTGATCTGCCTGTTCTGCTCCCCGCTCTCGCCCCATGCCTCTGGCCTGTACCCCAGCTTGTATGCAGAAATAAATAAATCTTTAAAAAAAAAAAAAAGGTTTCCTGAACTAGGAAAGGGTTTTAAAGAGGCTTGTCTACTAGGGTGGGGCAGAAGGAGGCAGTATTGCAGTATGTTTTGATCTGGACTCCAATGGGATATACACAGATTGGTTACATGCTTCTTCATACATTGCATTTCTAATTAGTGTCTTAAATCTCCACACAGGTGTGTACGATCTAGCATGCTCATGAGGCCTTTGTCACTCTTGGTCAGGATTTTTATTATCTGTACACGTGGAACCCTTGGCTATTCACCCTTCTAAGAAATGGTGTGACTATTAGTTGTTAAAGCAACAACAATTTAGGGGCCTTGTAGGGGCATAGAAGTTTACATCTCAGTGCTATCAAGCTCTCATCGCTGTGGCCTGAGTTTGATCCCTGGCCAGGGAGCTAACCCACATATGGTGCAGCAGCAGACTTCTCCTGTCTCACTCGTTGTTCCCCTTAGCAGTGTATTTCAGTAAATCCACCTGTTCTGTTTCTCACGCTGTCTCTGGTGAGAATCCTCTCACTCCCGTACCTCTGGCTTACACCCTAGTTTTTCTATGCATAAATGAATATATCTTAAAAAAAAAGCACTTGTCAGGATATAGGGTACTTCTTGTCAAGATACTGCTTCAGAATAATCAGGGTAGGGTATCATCTGGCAGGATGTGGTCATTTGTTAGTCTGGTGGGATTTATCAAGTGGTTTGTTAAAACAAGATGTTAAGTAGCTCCTGCAAGCTATGATTTATTCTATTTGTTCTGGCAGATATTGGGCAACTGCCTCATTTCAGCTCACAATTTCATACACCTAGGCTCTCTTGTAGCCAAATGAAGCCACCAGATGTGGACCTTGGTGAGGGGGGAACAGGTGCCCTAAAGAGTCAGCAGTCTTATATCTAACCGTACATTACTATGCATGCATGTGAATCCAGGCACTCAGTCCTTTCCCTTCATCAAGACAACTTGGAAACACACATTAATGTGCATAACTTCCTATTTTTTGAAAGCTCAGCAACAAATTGAATGATGTCTTCTAAAATTTATTTGGGCTAAAACAAAACATGTGGCGTCTGAGCCATCAGTGTACTGCCTAACTTTTGGAAAGCCCATTAGAACCCTCCTTTGTTAATCATCCCAAAAAACTTTCCAAAGGTATTATTGTATGACTATCTTGTAAGTTATGTTCCAGGTGTCAGGACCTAGTGTCCAGGATTTTAATTCATCGCCCAATCTCTTTTGTGGAATTATGTTACCTGAGGTTAATTCATGCATTTTTATACAGAACAAGTATATATTGGTAAACAGACATTTTATTAAGGAAAGCTTGTCTTTGTGTACTTGCTAAAGAATATTTAATTTATTACCTATTTGTTGAGTAAGTCTTTCTGTGACACACTCTGGGGAATATGAAGATGTCAAACAGTGTCCCTTTCTTCAAGGAACCTGTCATCAAAGTTACACACATAAAAATTTTGACAAGGGCTATTGAACTGCAGTGTAAAACAAAAATCACTGCTTTTAAGAAGAATCAAATTGTCTCTTGAAGATTGAAATAAAATATACTTCAGTTGAACCTTAAACAATGGATGTTAAAATTCCATTCCTCTTTTTTTGTAATTTGTCTACCTACATGTTTTCTGTTTTTCTATATATATGATTGTTTATACACTCTGTTTAAATGAATGCTGCTACATGATTGTGTCTAGATAAGTTATTAGTGAAAGAAGTTATTGAAGGAGGTATTAATAATGAAATACGAATCTTAACTCACCCTTTTCTTATGCAGTTTTAGGAATGCTTAGATATGTGGACAATATAGCATATTGTCTTAGTGTTTCAACTAAAAGTAAAAGTTAGAGTAAGTGCTAGTGCAATGAGAAATGTTACATGTGATGTGCAAACCAGCTGAACAAACACAGTGGAAATTTGTTTTATGAAACTCACCTTACAGAATTTCACCCAATAAAACACATGGGCATACAGTATTAATTTTTTTTCTGTGTCTATGTACCATCACAAAAGGCCCTTTTTAATCATATTCTGGGTGCACATTTGGTCCCATTTGAACACAATTTATGAACACTTACTTTCTTACTTGAATTCCACCTTGTGACAAAATGGGAAAGAATCCAAGTCAGGTAGCATGGTTAACTGCTAGTCTAATATATATCGACCTGATTCTTAATACAAAACAACTCAAATTCACCAGAACTCAACAGACCATGAAATTTTAACTGTTTATTTTATTTGGTTGTTCTCAGTATAATTCCATACCCTTTTCAAACTTACCTTGCAAATAAATACACTTGAACAAATAGTAAATATAAGCTGTATAATAACAACAAAAAATCTCAGACTTCATCTTAACAATAAAAAACTAATAAAGCAGGAGATAGAGAAGCCATGTTTCTTGAACTTGTTGATTCCTAATTCTACAGGATTCTCCTTAGAAAACATAGATTTGCTCAGAAATGAAGGAATTTGGGGTAAAATTAACCTATTGCAGTTTTGCAAATAAACATTTAAATATTTTTTTTTCTTTTCTCTTTAGTTCTTTCCTATAACTTCCAAGGCATCTGTAAATGGAGTTAGATACAAATAATTTGTTATTGTCACTAAATCTAGTCTGTTGAGGCAGTAACCAGCACAACTAAGTTCTACTGCCATTTGAACAATTTAATGTATATCACTACTATTTCTAGTACCATGATAATTTCCCTCTGAAAGATTTTTGGATGTCCAATACTGACTGTGCAATGTTTGTACTATTTTTTTGTTTCCAGTTTAGTCTGCATTTTATCACACACGAGTCTTCTTAAATTTCCTATCGTTTAAATATGTTGTTCTAGTAATCTTACAGGAACTGTCTGTCTTTTTAAGCCCACAAAAAATTCAAATATGTATTTTTTTCTTTAGTAATAAAAGCTTTATACTTTAAAAAATGTATATTTGTTCTTATCACAGTTTTTGTTTTCAAAAAGTAAAGATAACTATTTTATTGTAGTTCATCAACACTCATTTACTTTGTTAAAGTTGGCTAGAGCCATCTGATGATCATAATGTTAAAGCAGATCTACTGCAGCAGCAGGATTTAGCAATTTACCAACCTATAGTTTGCAGACTCTGCTGTTGCATGCTAGTGTAGACAATCTCTTTGAAGTTGGAATCCCTAAGGACAAGTTTGAGAGGGTGCTGAGTTGCTTCAAATAGTATCATATTTAACACCAGAAAAAAAATCCATTGTGAAGGAGCTGGCAGCGCTGTACTGCTGTGCTGAGATGCTTTTTCTGAGAGAGTAGAATTACGATAAAAAGACAGAATAACAATGTACTCTATTGATTTAATGTGGAAGACAACAGTGATTCCTGCACTTTTTTGTTTGTTTTCTTGTCGATCCTTTACACTTGAGCACTGTTTCCACATTTTTCCACTGTGAACCCAGACTTGAATTAAATCACATGGGAAGCTAAATTCCCACATTAATTTCAGGTTGCTTTTGACAGCAACAATTCTTAGCTGATAGAAGCTAATCAAACTTCTGCTTATAAATGGTTTGTCAGGCTTGGTCAGTCAACTTCCATTGTTTCAGGGTTCCAATTCTAATTGCTTGTTGGGAGATATATGAGAAATTCTGAATCTAACCTTGCATAGAGTTCACGAGTATCAGGTTTTGATGGAAAAAAATGTTAAGAAGTGGTCCAAGGCAATGCAGCACAAAGATACATACAGAGATTTTTATGTAGTATAAGTAGATCATAAGTTTAGGTCTCAAAAAATTCAATAATCAATTTAATATAAAATGACATGCAATTTTATTTCGATCAATTTGCCTTGTTTGCTTTTTTTTTTTCCCTTCACTTTTTGTTTCAAAGAGCTATTCAAGGAGGTGCTTGTTAGAGGTGTCTTTTGGCAGGCTGTTACCCCAAACTATGGGAAGAAGTAGAAAGTAAAATGGAGATGGCAGAAGCTGAATGATGCCTTTAAATTGACTGACAACATCATTCCCTATTATTACTACCTTGTAGACTGCCAAAGAACTAATGTACTTCAGATATCTAATGTAATTAATTCAGGACCACAAATCTGAATCACAAATCTATATGTGGATTCAGCAAGAAAAATATGGTCCGAAGGAGAAAAAAAAAATCTTTTTGCACAGCTACCTCTGATTTTAAGCAGGGCATAAATTAAACATTCTTTGATAATATCCAATGACAGCATAATCATATGCTAACATTTAATCACCTTTTATATACAATATTACCCTGATTCTTCTTTAAAATTTTATGTTGTATATTGCTGTACATTTTTCTTGCTGATTGATTCTCTTTATTACTACTGATTTTATTTATGCTGCTAATTTTTTTTCCTAAGCATATATTTTAATGAGTAGTTTTGTTCAGCTAATGTCTACAGAATAAGAGAATTCAGCACACCTGCCTAAATAAGATGCTTGAGATCACTGAGGAAAGAAATTGACATTTTACTTTACCCTCAGCATGGAGCCAGGGGCAAAGTTTGATCTGAAAACTTGCAAATTAACCAAAACTGTCACTCAGGAGTTATGGGCCTGAATGCTGCAAAATATGTTCTTTGAAGTCCTCATTTCAGTAAAATTATTAAAAACTTTATATCTAATTAAAATGGTAACTGCATTCCCATTTTTCAAAATCTCTATATCCTCAGGGCCAATTGGGATGAGTGAATTTGCACCCTCCTCTCTGCAGCATGCTGAACTGCTCCTACAGCAATATCAGATCATTACCATCTCCCCAGCTGAGAGGGAGCAGCCATTATCATGCAGCATTATTAATCTTCTTGTCTTATCAACTTGCAAATCACAAGCCATTGAGCCTTATGGCATGGTTCTGGGTCCATAGTTATTCATTTTGTAGGTCTACCTAGCCTTTGAGTCTCCTTAATCACCTGAAGATTGTCAGTCTCTTACCTTGGCCTGCCCCTGTGGCCCTTCTCCGTTCCTATGAAAAGTCCATGATGTTCTCTCCCTCTCTCCCTCAAAAAAAAAAAAAAAAAAAAAAAAAAAAGAAGGCTTTTTTTATTTAAGAGAGATAGAGAGAGAGAAAGACAGTAAGGAGGATAAATTTCATTAATGGATGTGAATTAACATCCTACTGCCAAGAGCTGACCCTTTCTCCTGACATGTACGTCTAAGTCATTCTTGTCACTCTTTCCCCCATTAATATTCTGAAAAAGACAGTGCATTGAAGAGAATAGAATAAGATAGTTCTCTTAAACAGGCACTGTTGACCTTAGGTTGGGGATTTTTCTTTAATTTGCTTTTCTTAAAAATAAAATATTAATCATATTGGAAAAGAAGAGCAGAGTTCCTTTGTATTTTTTTCAATATATTCCATTTCTAATATTGCATTCATTAAATTAAGTCATTGAACATTTTGAACATTTTTTAAGTGCCAAAGAAAGATATAAATGTAATTTCTAAGGGAAAGTAGATCAGACAGCCTTAGGTACCCTTGTGACAACTTCTATTTCTGCCAGCCTCAGTGTATATGCCGTAAACACTGGCCTTTTGGGATCTTAAATGCCTCTTGATCATTTTACTATTATAAGTTTTTAATTTCATGAAAGTACCGTACTCCAATATGATTTTTAACTCTTAGAAAAATTCACTCACAGGATCCTTAGAACAGATGCTCTTAGTCAGATGCTGCTGTTTTTGAAGTTTTGCTTTTTTGATTTTTGGTCACTGCTTGCATTTGTGAGAGACACAACATAAACTAAAACAGATGTTTCACCTAGATTTTTAATTTAATTGTCATGTTCAGAATAATGTAGAATATATTTAAGTTAACACTATATTAATATGTGGGGGTGATACTAGCTATCACTCACATATGTAATGATGCCATTATAACTTTGAAATTAAAATCATTTACCCTGCAAAACTAGTTTATACTTATGCTCACCTAGAAAGAAACTTTGCCCTTCTATCATTTGTAAAAGAAGGTCATGCAAGTGAGAAATTGTGTTATGAATTTGGAAAGGACTACAGTGCTCAGTGGACTAATGTACTTGTTTTTCTAAGAGGCCCTAAGATATGGGCCTCTTAGAAATGTGATTTAGAATACTTGTGAAATAAATTCAGCAGTAATGATGAAACTGAGTGTGTATTAGTACACATACCTATCTTAAAACTTCAAAATGCAACTAGAGGTTGTCGGGGTACCAATGAAAAAGTTTAAAAATGAAAAAGTTAAAAACCCAGCAGGCAGGTTTGGGAGGTCGGATTACTTAAGGGAATGAATGGGTAGGGCTGCCTTGGGGACAAAGCCATAAAACCAGCCACCACAACCAGAAGAACCAGCCCAGCTCTAGGAATGCAGAAGCAGAGGCCAGAACATGTTTTTGTGTCAAAGGCCAGTACCAGAGACCAGACATGCCAGCAGATAACAGGTGCAAATTGGCACACCAAGTTAGAAAGCCTATGAAAATAGAGTATAAAATTCTCATTTGTGTGCAGAATTCTCCCATCTCACCTGCTGCTTTGCTGCTTCTCTTAGTGTATTTCAAAAAATCTACCTGATCTGTTCTCCTCTCTGTCTCTGGTAAATTCTTTTACCCCAGTGCCCAGGGTGACAGAAGATCCCTGATCTCACCACAACAGAGACTGTCATCAAAATAGCAAAAGTGTCTGTACTTTAGTATTAGGACACACACACACACACACACACACACACACACACACACACACACACGATAAATATGTATATGGTGTGAGTGTTTGTGTGTGTGTGTATGTATAAAAGATATATATACACACAGATATATATGTGTGTATATATATGATTCTACGAGGATCCTGATATTTTCAGAAAGTATGAAACCATCCACATTATGATTTAACTAAGTTAGTGATAACTAAATTTATAAGAAGGTAAATTTAGTTCCTTAAATAAAAGTGTTCTATAGTTTCTCATTTTAATAATTCTCGATTGTGCAGAAAAGATTAGTATTAGGTTAAGCCTACCTCAGCTAAGTGTAAATGCATTCAATTTAGTAAAATACCCAATCAGGAAAATTCTTGTCCGATTCTATAATTTTCAAATTTCAAGTAGTTTCATATGAACTATGAAGAAAATAAGACTAAATTTTATTTTGCTAGGTGAAACACAGCCTTTGTGGGGAATGGGATGAACAGAATATTAGAAAAAGGAAAACCACAGGATAATTTAACTATGTGGTTAGTGCATAGGAGTTGGCTACTTTAGGCTGTCATTTATGTTACTGACCTACCCAGGTCTTACTGCCCATGCTCAGAAAGCCTGACTCTGAACCACAAGGTTGTTTCCACAAATGTTGTCTTCTATTAACTTGTGGCACCACCATGAGAAAATGGCAGTTAGAATTCTAAAGAAATGTCTTCTCAAGGAGTGAGTACAGTGAGGTTAAATAGGAAAGAAAAAAATTTGAGTATATGAGGGGTAGGATGTCAGGGGTGTGGGGAAACATCTTCATTCTCAGTTCTTGGGAGGCAATGGGCAGTCTAGGGGCAGATTTTCAGTGACCTTCCTGGAATAGTTATTCTCTTCTGTGCTGTCTTTTTAAAATGACCCTCGGTTGTTCATCAAGTGCTGATGTTATCAGAGTCCTTAGAAGGAACAAAATATCTCCTGAAGCATTAAGCTACCAATTACTGTGGCCCTGAAGAATGTGGCAAAATGCCATTATACTAAACTGGTAGGTTGATATTAAGGCAGAGATTGTGTCATGTTCCTTGACTCAGGCCCAACCACATTTGTAAATTTTAGGACATGTATCTCCTTATGACTTGTCTCCTCTTCTCATTATAACTGGTCTGGTTTTCTTATTCTTTTAACAGTAAATATAAGCTCCTGATACAGTGACAGGTATCACTTCCATATCCACTTGCTACTGATGTCGTTTTAGAGTCGATGGCTTTGAGAGCGGAACAGGGTCCTTGGGTTCACTCTAGGAAAGGTTTCACCAGAGCTCCCTTCAGCGGCACGTGACAAGTTTCTCCACGAGACAGAGACTCAGTTATACTTAAAGAACAGTTTTATTAGGGCAAGGAAGTAAAGGACACTTGTACAGACACAAGCGGGCAGAAAGAGCTGCCCCCCTGAGGGGCAGGTTTGCTAAGAGAGGCCTGCATGGTGCAGCTCACGGGCAGACAGGCAGGCCGCTGCCCTGCACAGAGACAGAGTTGGTAAAGGAAAGCACCTGCATAGGCACAGGTGGGCAGAGAAATGGCTGCCCCGAGTTCTTGCAGGGATGGCACTGATATAACTCTTTCAGTTGGGAGGGGCTCATCCTGGAGGATGGCTGTCTGTTTATTGGCTAGCTAGAATCAGGAAGGAGACTGGGAGATTCTACAATGGGCTCAATTTACTTATCTTTGGCCCTAGAGACTGCAGTCTAGCTCCTACAAAGCCCTACCTATGCTTTGTAACTTAGGAGTTGGCACTTAGGGATTGTGCTAATGGTTATGTTGATTTCTTCTACCCTGACTTCCTTGTGTGGGTCTAGTTGTAATCTTATTTTGTGTTATATCTCCTCCATCACTGCTATTTGAAATTTATTATGTATAAATATATCCAACTGAAATGATAACAATATTCTCATTTTGTCTTCTGGAGGAATGATGTTAGATTTTTACAAATTTACTGAGGCATGGATTAGGGATTATTCCTTTAGCAAATATTTATTCTGTCATACTATGTGCTTGGCTATATCCTTGGTTATATATTAAAATAAAACAAAGACTTCCACCCTCATGTAATTAACATTCCATTTGATACCGGGCAAATGGGGCTTCAAAATTGGAGAAAGGCAGTCCCCAAATTGCTTACCGGTCACTATCTTGGTTCTGCACCTGTGCACACAATTGCGAGACTACTCAGGCTTAGGGAACAATAACAATGGGATTTATTTAACAAACTGGAAAAAGCAAAGAATTACTAAAGTCAACATGTGGCCATTTACCTTACTTAAAGCAATGTCCAGTCCTTTAAGTCCCAGAAAAGTAGCAAAGGTAGCGTCTTTCCGTCACTGCTGCTGTGGAGCTCCTTTTCCCAACAGTAGGCCACGTTTCCACAATGGCGTCTTCCTTCTCCTGCAGACACGCAACAGCCAGATTATAGGCCAGGTTCCAACTCACGAGGATGACACAGAACACAACTGGAGGTGCTCCCGAAACTGCCATGGTGCCCCAGCACAGCACCAGGCCAACAATACTGCAAACAGCAACTACAGTAGCCAGACGGCTCAACAGACTGCACTCATGCATTTTAGGAAGGCGCCCGCTTTGGGCCTCTGCCTTCTTCCTTTGGCTGCAGTAAAGACAAAGCTCGGAGCAGTTTCCGTTGCTAGGGTACTTGCAAAGCCTCCAAAGTCACTGAAGATTCAAAAATGTTTCTTCTTTTCCTACATTATGGTGACTGCTTCTTCTATTCCTGCATCATGGCGACTGACTTCCCCTTCTCCTTCAGTCCCTTTTATTTCTCATCAGACTGTCCACCCCAAACTGCAAACTTAGCATTTTCCCTGGGGCTTTTCATTCTCATGAGCAAACCCCCTCCAGGGGGCACCACCGCAATCATCCACCCCCATCCCTGTGCCTCAATACCACAATTTCATTTTCTCCTTATTTTCTCCTTAAGTTAGCACTTAGTAAATTCTAAAAATACAGCACAATATACTCAGTATATTCATTGTTTACTATTTGTCTCTACGTGATGTGTAACCAGGCTGAGTCCAAAGTCCAGTGCTAACTTAAGGAGAAAATAAGGAGAAAATGAAATTGGATGATTGTTGTTACTAAAATAAGAAAGTAAAAAGTGAGGAAGTCAGTCAGGTGGAAATCTAGAGGAAAAACATTCCAGACAAAGAACATCATCAGAGGGTTTGAGCAGAGTAAAAGAATCCAAGTTGTATTTTTAAAGGACCAATCAGGTTGCTGTGTTGAGAAGATGCTGTGCGTACAGAGTAGTGACCAGGGCAAAATTAATATTGCCCTCAGTTTGACTAATTTTAGACAGGTTTCTCTGGGACTATTGGCTTCCCCTCCCTCCTCTACTTCTTTTAAGAGCTTTTACTTTAGAAAGCTTGCAATTGTACATTCTTTCTCTTCTCCTTTGAGATGTAAATCTTTTTTCAGCCTCTTGCTAGTTTTACAACCACAGAATGTCTTTCTCAAGGATCTGGGAGTGATTCCTTTGAAATGTAATCACCAAGAAAGATTGTATCCCTATCTTTTGGTCTCTGTGGGAGAGTAGGAGCCTATTATAAGCACCAATTAGGAAACACAGATGGCCTAATCACATTGACAACTTCACCCCAATGCCCTCCACTGCTTTTACACTACCTCACTTGTAGACCTTAAAATTTCTCCAGCCTTTTGTCTCAGTTGAGTTGAAGTTGAGTTCAGTCCCTTTTCTCTATTGCAGTAGTCCTAAACAAAGTTTTATTTGTCATTTTCCATCATATTCCACTGCATTTTTTTTTTTACAGTTCAATCAGGAAGATCAATTAGAAAACTACTGTAGTTATACAGAAAAGAGTTGATGGCTGCTTAGACCTAGGTGATAACAGTCTGAATACAATTTAAGGCTAGCCTTTACTCATAGGATTGGCTGGCAGAAGGAATTGTGGTTATGAGAGAAAGAGAGGAATCCAGTATATTTTGGAGATTTTTAGCCTCAGTGGCTAAAGGGAAGGTATTCCTATCAGCTGTGATGAGAAGGGCTCAGGCAAACATGTCAAGAGTATTTGTTTATATTCCCCATTTCTGATGCGCCTTGAGTTCTTATACAGTTAAACCATGTAAATCTTCACACCTTCAAAACCAACAATTTCTCTTCTAGTCATATATTTATACAAACTATTCTTGCCATTTCCGTCCTAAAGTGGAAAATTCTTTACTTTGGGTCACTTTATTTTTATTAAATTTAGTGCTGGGAATCATTAATTGCTTTTTGTGGAGTGTATACACATTGCACTCAACATTGTGTTGTGGGATTCCTCTAGCTTACAAAACCATAAAATAATCAACTTCTCCCTTCATACAGGTTTAGAAACAAA
This sequence comes from Scalopus aquaticus, assembly GCA_004024925.1. NCBI lineage: Eukaryota > Metazoa > Chordata > Mammalia > Eulipotyphla > Talpidae > Scalopus > Scalopus aquaticus. The sequence continues at coordinate 106,789 of PVIJ01003047.1, read as the reverse complement.
ACGTTATCAATAACTTTGAGGATCCCGTTGTGTCCTTCTCAGGTACATTCCTCCTTCCCTAGAGAGGTGACCCATATCCTGAATTTTTCATTAATTCTTCCTTAGCTTTATTTTATAAGTATTTGTTTGTAAATATCTTGCTGAGGTGTGCCACTCAAATCAAACTTTCAGGACAAAGCCATTCATTTCTCTTGCTTCCATGAATGTCAGCTAATGACAGCTCACATCTATGTTCCTCTTCAGGAAGTGATGATGCTATCAAGAGAGAAAAAGCGCAGGAAAAAAAAAAAGAACTATATTCCACAAATAGCATGTATAGGCAGGAACCAGGGCAGTACTTACGTGACTGATTCCTGAGGATAGTGAGTCATAAGGAGTAGAACATAAAGTTGGAAAAGGAAGCATAGTTATTTGTGATACGGGAAATAAAATCCTGTCAAGGAACTAGGAGAATGTGGGACTCCTTTGGAAGCCTGGAACAAGTGATGACCTATGCTAAGTGAGGCTGAAATGCCAAAGTGCTATGACACATGGTTGAGGAAGAGATCAGAAGGCTTACAGAAAAGGGCCTCCCAAAAGTATTCGAGTTATATAAGGGTGAGAAATCTACCAGCAAACCATGTTCTAAAGGAGAATTTAAACAACTACCTAATTACCATATTATTAAAGAACATGTTTATGATATATGGTTAATAGAAACATACAGAGATTTTGTGGGTGATTTCTAGAGGCCAGGGCTGATACTGGAGATGAAGCTACAGAACTGGGTGTCCTGCTAACAATGGAGATGATAGACATTTAACCACCAAAAGGAAGCTGGCAGTGGTTATTCTAATGTATAGCTTAGGGTTTGAGTAGTAACCAGAACATTCTGACACAGCCAAAGAAGTCAAGAAGAAGTGATTATGAGGTTGAAAAGTGACTAAAAAGCACAGGCCAATTTACGGGCTTGAGCCAGATCTCAGATCCAGAACCCTGAAAGTTACCTTGGGGAAGGAATCTGCAACCCTCTGGCAAATATATATGGAAATGAATCACCTCCTTCTTCCACAAGGGATCTATCACCGTTCACATAGGTCATTGTGCAATGGAGAAATGAAGAAACAGGATATTTTGAAAACTGTAGACCACAAGCTCTAAATAGACATTGATTTTTACTGAACCATTATAATGAATCCCTTGCTAGAGTGGAGGCATATTAGGTCAGAAGATAAATAGAACTTTAGCCATGTCTGCTCCACAATGGATCTGCTAGGTACATGAACCTCCCCTATGGTTATTTCCAGAGTCTCAGAAAGTATGATTCCAAATGTATTTAACTTTGTAGTTGTGAGAACCGTCATAATGGTTCTTGGTTTGTGTGTGGGGTTAGAGTTATCATAGTGGGAAAATAGCCCAGTGGAAGCTTTTATGTCCTAACTCATACTCTCCTGTCAGAATAGTAAATTAAAAGCATATTACATTTTTGGGAAACCTGAAGATTTGTGCTATCTATAAGACCTAATGTGGTACTAGTTATTAGCATACCTTATTTAATTTACTGCTGTGTCTCCTACAATAAATACCTGGATTATGGCAGATAACAAAAATTCAAATGCAACTGCTATGCCTATTACACCTGCTGTGCTGCTGTATGTGGTATTTTAGATTCAATAAATTAACCACAGATAGATATGTTGTATGTGGTCATTGATTTGGTGAATGTTTTCTTTTACCTCATATTCAGAAAAGAGAACGAGAAGTCATTTGCATTTATGTGAGGTGGATAATAATGCCTCTATTGGTCTGCTCTGGCTGCCATAACAAAATACCACAGACTGTGTGACTTAAAATGAAGAACTTTATTTCCTTACAGTTCTGGAGGCTGGAAATTCAAAATCACGGTGCCAACCTGGTTAGTTTCCGGTTATACTTTTCCCTTCTAGCTTGCAGAGCACTTCCTTCTCACTGTGTCCTTAAATAGCCTTTCCTCTGCCTGTGCTCACTCCTGGTGTCTCTTCCTCTTCTTACATGATCACCAGCCATATTGGATTAGGGCCCCATCCTAATGACCTCATTTAACCATAATTAGTTCCTTCACTCATAGGCTTTGTGAATTTTGGGGTTAAGACTTCACCTTATTGGGGCCTCCCTGGTGGTGCAGCGGTTAAGCGCTGCACTGTAGAGCTGTTGGCAGCGGTGACGCGAGTTCGACGCCCGGCCAGGGAGAATCCCACATGGTGCGGCAGACCTCCCCTGCCTCGCCTGCTGCTCCCCTCAGCAGTGGATTTCTGATCTGTTGTTCTGCTACCCGCTCTGTCTCTGGTGAATCCTCTCGCCGCCCCACGCCTCTGGCCTGTACCCCAGCTTGTATGTATAAATGAAAAATAAATCTTAAAAAAAAAAAAAAGACTTCACCTTATGGATTTTGGTGGTGGGGGATGGGAGGAAGACATAAACAATACCCATGTAGTTTTCCCAAGACTATGTTAATCCTTTCGGTCATCTGTTGTAAAATTGTTTGTAGGGTTCTGTCTCCATAGTCTACAGAGCATCATACAGGTTCATTATATCAAGGGCATAATACTAATTAGGCCTGATGCTCAAGAAATGGGAAGTGCGTTAAAGGTCCATTGTAAGACACATGTATTCCAAAGGGTAGAATACTAAGCCTAGAAAGGGATCTATCATATCAGTGAGATCTTTAGGGCTCTATGGTATAAGACATGGCAAGACATTCCCTTTGATAAAGGAGAAATTATTGCATTTGGCAATTTTTATTGCTAATAAGGAAGTATAATGCTTGATAGATTTCTTTAGGTTTAGAGGGCATACAGTTTTACACATGGATGTATTTTTTCAACCAACATACTATGTGACACAAAGGTTGCCTTCTTTAAGTGGATCCCAGAACAGGGAAATGCCTGCTACTTAAATAATATGCTCTTTGTGTTATTGAAGGTATTTGTGATGGGAAAAATGTACCATGTGGACTTTATGGCAAATATTTGGATCAAGGGATCCATTGAACATAACAATGAGCACACAGCCACATAATCTAATGGTCCTTTATATACAGTGAACTGATAGTACTGTGGTACTGACATTGAAGAGCTAGGTAAGGTATTGTCTTATAGATGATACCTACAAAGATAGGACTCTATCCTCCAGAATGTGGTATATCTTTAAAATCAATAACTGTTCTATTGTTTGATATCCCCAATGGGTATATATATGTAAGACTTCTCTTACACAGATGCAAAGAACACACATGATACCCAGTTGATCCACTGGGAATACTGGGTAACTGCAGCAACCACAACCTTAGAAGGACATTATGACAAGAATCTCAGACTCTTCTGGGATGAGAGTCTGGGTCACTTCACCATATATGTCACTTCAACCATTAACACTATGGGCTGAAAATGAGGGGAGTCTAGACTGCATAGTACAGGAGAAAGACAGTAACAGCAAGTTGTAACTTTGTCACTATTTTCAATGATAGTAATTATATTTCATCCTACTGTTTTCTTCAGTTTACCCCAAAGGAGAGACACCACAAACTTAGAAAGAGGTTTCAGATGGGATGGATTTGCTACACAAAAGCAGATAGGTCTGAGTGAAGGAAGTGGTAACCTGTGGTTTAGTGAATGCTTTGATGTCTGCCAGATCTTCAGGACTTCCGTACTAATTACTCCAGCTCTGGAGCATGTTGGCCACTGGTAGATTACAGCTATGTGATTTTCCAGAGACGCACCCTTGACTGATGGCAGATGCTTCACATAAGTTTTCAAAGTCCAAAGTCCAAACCATTGCATGTGGGATATGAACACTAACTACACCTGTTTCAAGTCCTGTTCACTCTGCACGGCCACCTCAATTTTAGAACTCCCTCTACACTTGATTGTTTCTCCCCATGTGCATCACAGTCCAATTTCTTCCTGAATCTAGCTTCCCACACTCCTTACAGGTTTTTTTTTTCCTGAAATCACTTCCTAGCTCTTCATATATTTTCCTCAGAGTGTTTCCTTGTGAGCTCAACCAAATATGCCATCCGTAATTGTATTCCCAAACAAGAAATCATTTATCTTTTCTTGATTTAGTCAAAGAATGCATATTACCAATTATTTATTTCTTATATTGATGGGCATTTGATAGATTTCATTTTCACTTTGATATTATAATTATTACTGAAAACATTTTTGTACCTCAGTGTTGATGTATGTATGTTTTGGAGAGTAAATGTTTTATAGCTCATTTTACTTGACAGCAGTAATAATCTTGGGTTGAAATTGACAAGCAAACTATGAAACCCAGCAGATTTCACCCAACATCATGTTTAGTAGCTTTTAGGAAAGAGAAAGCTAACTATCCAGGCATGTATAAAAATAGCATAGCAGAGGTTCCTTGACTTTCAGAAGTTGCCCCCTGTGTCATTAATCACTTTGTACTAAGGGAACATGTAGTCAGAGAAGATGAGGTTGAATGGGTGTGGATGACTTAAGATAATGATAGCCATCATATTTAGAGTTCAGTCAGCATTTATACTTTGGTAGTTATGTAGGTCCCTAAGGATATGTGAATGGCTTCCATTTTTTGTGCAGCTATAGGTCAGTTTTCCGGTGAACAATCTTGATGACCGCATGCTTGGCTCAGAACACAGCAAACTCATCAGAACTCTCATTTATCTCGGACCTTGCACATTTCAATATATTTCTTGTATTAGTGTTGAAAGAGATTTGAAAAAGAGTCAAAACCTGCCCCCTCCCTGATACCAAAGAAAAGATTATAGTGTAGCTGTTTATATATACTGTTCTTCCAAGTGTATCCGTGTGTGTGTATGTGTGTGTGTGTAGAATAGCTAAGTTATGATGTTTGTGCTTGTTTATCATTATAAGTACTACCAATCTTATTTTTACCAGCAGTGAATGAGATTTCTTTTGCCATACATCTGTTCCAACTCTGGGTTCATCATACTTATTATTTTGCCAGTTGACTGATTACGTAGTTGAATGATTATATAGTAGTAGTAGTATCTTATAGTGTGAATTTTTATTTACCAATACTTTTTGTATGTTGATACATACGTTACTATGTTTTCTCAAATAGAAATGCCTGGTCACATTTTTTTTGCCCCATGCATCACTGCATAAAATCAGTCACAAATAGGTTAAAACCTATAAATTCATGAGGATATCTTGTGATTGATTCTGTATTTTGATGTGTGTGACGTAGTTAAACTATATACAACACAACACACATATACATATACACAATGATTGTCCTTGTAAAATTTTGTGACTAGTACATCTTTCTGCCCTTGATATATGTGTTTTATCCTGTGCGATATATGAAATTTCAGATAGAGTAGAATTCATAAATATAGACAACTGATCTTTGATAAAACAAGCAAAGGAATTGCAAAGAAACAGTGATCACCCTCTTTTCAGCAAATGATGTTGGAATAACTAGACATCCACATGTAAAAGTTTTAATATAGACACAGACCTCATGCTTTTCACAAAAATTAACTCAAAATGGACCACAGACCTAAATGTAAAATGCAAAACTACAACTTCTAGAAGATAACATAAGAAAAAACCTAGATGACCTTAGGTATTATGATGACTTTTAGATATAATGCCAAAAACAGATCCATGAAATAAATATGTAAAATAAATTGGACTTCATCAAAATGAAGACAAAAATCCCCAACTTTTGCTTTGCGAAAGGCAATGTCATGACAATGAAAAGGCAGACTAAAGATTGTAAGGAGATATTTTCTAAAACATGTCTTATAACAGACTATTCAAAATATGTAAGGACTCTTTAAACTCAATAGTAAGAAAACAATTAGCCTAACAAATGGGTCAAATTCCTTCACAGACACCATGTAACATAGACTGATGGCAAATAAGCATAGGAAAAGATGCTCCACACTACACATCATCAGGGAATGCAAATTAAAGCAATAAAAGAGAGCTACGCCTACAATATTAGAATGTCTAAAATTCAGAACATCAACAACACTATGTGTTGGATAGAATGTGGAGCAGCAGAAACTCTCATTTATTGCTGGTGGTGATGCAAAGTGATATGTGCACTTTTGAAAATAGTTTGATGTTATTTTCTTACAAAAGTAAGCATACTGTTGCCATATGATCCAACCATTGTGCTAGTTATTTACCCTAGGGAGATGAAAACTCAGGTCCACACAAAAACCTGTGCCCAAATGTTTATAACAGTCTTATTCATAATTGCCAAAACATGGAAATAACCACGATGACCTTCAGTAGGTAAATAGATAAATCTACTATGGTGATTCAGATAATGGAATACTATTCAGCACCAAAAAGAAATCAGCTATCAAACCATGGAAAGACATAGAAGAAGTTTAAATGCATATTACCAAGTGAAAGAAGCCAATCTGAAAAGGCTACAAATTGTATGATTCCAACTATGTGATATTCTGGAAAAGGCAAAACTGTAGAGACAATGAAAAGATTGGTGGTTGCTAGAGGCTGGGGAGGTTTAATAGGTGGAGAACCTATTTTGCTATCCTATTACATTTGTTTTTGGTATACTACTATAAATCTTGTCTTATACAAAATTTAAAACATAGTGTTTCCTTATTTTTTCTCTTGATTATATAGTAATCAGGAAATATTTGTGCTTTCTGTAATAGATCTATGTTAGGGGTGTGTGTGTGTGTGTGTGTGTGTGTGTGTGTGTGTATGTGCATGTGTGTGTGTTTATCAAGGGAAGGGCAGATAAGAGGATTTTAAGATCTTTTTCTTTTCTTGAATCATTATGGAATATTACAATTTTCCCAAAATTTGTATACTCTATATTTTTAAGTTTATTGGGATAATTTTTATATAATATAGCCACAAAATCTCTTTTACTTCTTGGATTTTACATGTAAGGTAATTTATGTATATCTTCTACTTCCTCTTAGAGCCTCCCTCTCAACATCTTCACTAACAAAATTCGTAATCAAGATAAATATTTTTAATTAACCTAATTAACACTGTTTTTACTTTTTTTTTTAAAGATTTATTTATACATACAAGCTGGGGTACAGGCCAGAGGTGTGGGGCAGCGAGAGGAGGGTTCACCAGAGACAGAGCGGGGAGCAGAACAGGCAGATCAGAAATACACTGCTGAGGGGAGCAGCGGGCAAGGCAGGAGAGGTCTGCCGCACCATGTGGGATTCTCCCTGGCTGGGCATCGAACTGGCATTGTGCTCTGCCGATAGCTCCACAGTGCAGCGCTCAACCACTGCACCACCAGGGAGGCCCTAACACTATTTTTAAAGGAAGCGTAGAAACAAGAAATTATTCATTAATCACTGATAACTTTAAGTTTAGCCCAGCATTGTTTCTCAGTAGATGCCATATACTCGGAACCCTGGAATACAAGTATTTCAAATAAAATTTAAAACTTCACAGAAGAGTGTCCATTATTCTAAAGAAGAAAGAAGGCTCTCCTCAAATTTCAGTGACAATTTATAATGAATATACTTTATTATGTAAAATATATTTTTATATCTATACAAACATAAGCAACTATGTGGAAGAAGTTGAATGTCTCTCACAATTTTATAAAGGACTGCTTATTATCTATTTTGTTTCATCCTAGCCACAGGCACATTTCTCTGAGCCCAAACTAAAAAATTTACCATTCTACTATAATCCCAGAAAATATCCATTCTGAGATTCAGATAAGACTTTGAAAATTTCTCCTGATTTATTCTTCAAATATCAAGTACTGGTCGTAAACCAATTTTATTTAGTGGAATAGTAACAAATAAAACACTTTACATTTAAGTAAAGATATGTTGATACATATATTTCTAACAACAGGAGAATATTAATTGGAAACTAATAAATTGCATGCTTATTCTTTTTCCATGCCTTACAGAGCCAGTTGACTTACCAGTTAACACAGTATAATACACCCAAACTGATTTTTTGAAATTAGTCTTAAAAATTTTTTCTGAAGTTTTTTGTTTCATGAGAGTATAAATGGATTGTGTTAATGATACACATCATTAACATCATTACAGAGACACATTCTTAACTACACATGTATTACTTCATTTGCCTTTTATTTATTATTTATATAATAATAGATAAAAAAATTAAAAAATGATTAAAGACATTTTATAGCATAATTCCTAGCTTTCTACAAGACAGAAAAGTCAATGCATATTGGACTGTTTCTTATCTTTTGAATATATTTTCTAGAAGAAAATTGTAATGAAAAACTATTAGAAATACTTGTGATTGACTTAGTATATAGGTATAGTAAAATCATAATATCAGGGGACTGACAAAATCTGTGTCTGAGAGAGATTCATCTTTTTATAAAATTCTATTTTATAGAATAGAATTGCAATGGATACTGGATAATGGCAACTGGGTGTTTGTTTTTTTTTTTCAGTGACTTTTCCGTATTTGTTTTAAAACTTTCTTCTTTTTCAAATGTTAAACTTGAAGTGGTCCTTTCTAGTTTCCTGTCTTACCACTAATGGAGTCAAAATTCAACTCCATATCAATTACTGACATTTACTATTTTTAATTAAAAGTGTTATGGATGAATGACCAGAATATGGGCTGTGGGAGAAGATGTACACCGTAGGTAGAAGCTAGCAGTAGAAAGCAACATGAGTAGAAAGGTATCAATAAGATCCTGTTTGTTTATATAATTTATTTATTACACGGCTGCTGGAAGCCAGGTATTCTGTTAAAGCTGGGATTATAAACTGGGTGGGTAAAAGTGAGCATGGGCTTGGCAGCCATGGAAGCTTCTTAACAGTCTAATGCAGAAGCACCATTTGAATGATCACACAAACATGCAAAATTATATAAAGATAAGTGCTCTGAAGGAGAGGAGTGAGATACTACTTGTGCATATAGCAATTTTTACCTAGATTGTGGGATTAGGAACATTTTACCGAGTACAGTAACCTTGGGCTAAGATAGGAATGACAATTAGGGACACACAAGGGAAAGTTTGTTTGGGTAAAAGGGAGAACTTTTCAAGAAGAGAAAAAAAACACAAGGAAAGATCCTGTGATGTGCAAAACACTGATGTAAGTCTTTTGAAAGGAGAATATGTTCACCAATAAGGATAGTGTCTCAAGATAAGACTCAATAGTCAAGTTGGAGCTAAACCACACAGGGTCTAGTGAATCTTGTGAAGGATTTTAGCTTTTTTCCTACTACCAGTAGGAAGTACATGAAGATGCTCACCACAGCTTTATGTGGTAAGTTAGTGTACAGGCTTTGTTGCTATAGCATGATGACAAAACCTTAATGCACTGGTTCAAACTAGATTGAAGTTTTTTTCTCTCATCTATAATATTTCCAAGGCACACAGACAGCCTTGTTCTATGGAGTCATCCATTGACCCAAACCAGTGAGTTTCTCTGCCAGGCTTACCATATTGCTTCCTTGGTTCCTCAAGATTCCTATTCCTACTGAGTAGAAAAAGAAATTTATAGGCAAAGGTATTTGTCTTTAACAAGTTGCATATAACACTTTCACTCATAATTATCAGCCTGAACTAATTCATGTGGATAAAATATAAGTTATTTCTAAAGGCAGTTTTCCTTAAAAACTGTTTACTGACTATTATAGAAGCATTAATCTGAAGACAAGATCTGGGAGTATATAATAAACATCTGAAAAAATCCTTTGGGGCCTCCGCCATGTCTCAGTGGTTAAGCGCTGCGCTGTGGAGCTGTCAGCAGCGGCAACGCGAGTTTGACGCCTGGCTGGGGAGATTCTCACATGGCGCAGTGGCAGATCTCTCCTTCCTTGCCTGCTGCTCCCCTCAGCAGTGTGTTTCAGTCAGTCTGCTAGTTCTGCTCCCCACTCTGTCTCTGGTGAACCCTCTCTCTGCCCCATGCCTCTGGTCTATACCCCAGCTTGTATGAATAAATAAAAATATTAAAGAAAAAATTCTGATGCCTGGCATAAAAATGGGTGACATAAGTGTGAGTGAATCAGAAAAAATAGCAACAGCCAGGTGTTGACAGGCTCCATTAATTTATAGTACCTTTTCTAAAGAAAACCTTCACTGTCAATTGTGATTTAAATGAAGTTCATTTACACACAACTTAGAAAAGTGTGTATCTAAAACTGACATATCGATGAAGTCTTGACATAGAGATAGTTATCAACAAGACAGCTAACAAAAAGGATTTGGGGTAGGACTAGAGGAAAGAGTTCAATTTCTTATTAGTTTGAAAAATATGTTGGTTCCAGTGAAATCATGTTTGGGGGAAAAGATAATGATTTCAGCTGGCTCACTAACTTCAACAAACAATTTCTAAGTCCCAGTTCTGAGTTGCTGGAAATACAAAGATGAAGACACAATCTCTGGGAAGATAGTTGAGTAATTAACTGTAATGGTGGGTAGTTATAATATGGTATACTCAGGATTCAGTGACCATACAAAATAAAGAGTAACTAACTATGGTAAAGAGGGCAGTTTGTTGCAAGGACAGGAATATGGTTAATTTGAATTACTAAGTAAGAATTATGACTTATCCAGTGGCCAAGACAGGGAGGAATTAAATGTGTAAGTGGGAAGAATTAGAGGTGTGAAACATCGTTTTTTTTTAAGTCAACAAATATTTATTTCATGTCTACTTTGAATTAATAATTGTTCTATTTCTCTGGAGAAATATGGTATGAGAATATCATCAAGAAAGAAAAGAGACCTCTACATGGAGCTTGGGAAATAAAACAGAATAAGCAGATACTCTAATAAAATAGTATGTCAGATGATAAAAAAATGCTATGGAGAAAAGAAAAACATGAGAGAGAGTACGGATATATATTTTTTAAAGATTTATTTATTTATGCATACAGGCTGGGGTACAGGCCAGAGGCATGGGGTGGCGAGAGGGTTCACCAGAGACAGAGTGGGGAGCAGGAACAGGCAGATGGACAGAAATACACTGCTGAGGGGAGCAGCGGGCAAGGCAGGAGGGGTCTGCCGTGCCAGAGATCTCCCCGGCCAGGCATTGAACTCGTGTTGCCACTGCCGACAGCTCCACAGCGCTGCGCTGCCACTGGGGAGGCCCAATTTTTAAGTAAGACATTTGAGTGGAGTGAAATACAAGGTTATGTTTGAGTAGATATCTGCAAAAAAGGTAAGAAAGTAAGCCATGAAATTATGCTCTGTGTGTGTGTGTGTGTGTGTGTGTGTGTGTGTGTGTGTGTGTGTGTGTACATTGGTGGTGGTGGTGGTAAGTTCCCAGGAAGTGATAACAGCAAGTGACAAGTTTCTGAGTTAGGAATTATTCTTGGTACTTTCATACAAAAACAGTGTCAGTGAAGTGGAATGAACAAGGTTGAGATTGGAAAAATGAGTAAAGCTGGTCAGTAGGAATGATAGATATCATGCAGAGCTTTAGAGGTTATTGTTCAGACTTTCCCTTTTACTCTGAGTGAAATGGGACACTCACAGTGTCAGACAGAGCAGTGACAGACAGAGTTCAGTTTAAGATTGAAAAGTTTCTCCCTAGCTTTAGTGATGAGAATATATGGTGGAAAGGTAGGAAGAAATAAACAACCCAGTTAGGAGGCTATTAGAACAAACCGTATAACCTATTTAATAAATTGCACGTTAAAATTTATGAAAAGTGGTAGGAGATAAGTTTAGAAAGGTAGTTTGAATAATAATAATGATGTATTTTGTGTGCCATGAAAAATATTTGAATTTGTGGTCATACAATAAGGAAATATTCAGATAAAGACGAAAATAATTTGATCAGCTGGCATTAGAGACAAATTAATCCAAGTTCTGCACTATCATCCCAGCTCTCAGTATCTGTTTCTCTCTTTGCTTGAGCCTCCTTTTTACATATTTACTTTTTTCATTCACTAAGTAACTTAACTTCCAACAGACCCTATCCTTACTTCTCCAACCTTTAAAGATTTATTTTTTATTTTTTGCATACAGGCTGGGATGCAGGCCAGAGGTGTGGGGCAGTGAGAGGGTTCACCAGAGACAGAGTGGGGAGCAGAACAGGCAGATTGACTGAAACACACTGCTGAGGGGAGCAGCGAGGAGGCAGGAGAGTTCTGCTGCGCCGTGTGGGAATCTCCCTGGCTGGGGCTTGGAACTCCAGGCACAGCCACTGACAGCTCTGCAGTGCTATGCTTAATTCGTTGCGCCAACAGGGAGGCCCACTTCTCCAACTTTTAAAATTAATGTAACTCACCTCTTTCTCTTTAAAATTAAAAAGAAATCATAAATATCCTTAGGTTTACACCAAAGGACAGGATCTTCTCATGGATAGCATTTATTAAAACCACATGTTAGGAATTTTGCATCTTCCTAGGATGTGGTAAGCTGAAAGGAATGTCACATTTGCCCCAACAATGAGAAAAAGCTAGATAAACTATAAAATATAGTTTTTGTTTTCACCCATTGGAGAGTGGGTGACAGGGAAACTGGGTAGTCTGAAATTCTAGAAGGAATAGGCCTCTTAAGAGAAGGGATATATAGACCAGCTCACCCTTGCCAGAGTACTGAAAGTACTTGCTGGCTCCTATACAGTTGGTTAAGAAGGTATCAGCCAAGCTGTTAACAACTTTTAAAAGCTGAGCAGAGGCTTAGAGTAACAATATATTATAGAACCCATATAGGTACCCTATATACAAGGGGTTTTGCATACATTAAAAGACTCCTTTCCATGACTGCCACTAAGTGCTCGTGGGAAACACTGGGAGCAAGGTATTTACTAGAGAAAGTCCCCCTCAGTATTGCAGCTAATGAAAAAGGATCATCTACCCCTATAGGAAAGGTACAAAACCTCACTACCCACCCAGAAATTTCACTTGAACATAACAAAAGGTTTAAGCAAGAGAGAATGAGAAAGGAGGATGAGGAGAAAGAGAAGACTCAAAACGGAGTAATCCTTGACAACAGCTAACAATTTTCTCCAAATAATGAAAGATTTCAAACTGTATACCCCAAGGATTTGTGTGCCTCTAGCAGGTTAAGTGTGATTACACACACACACACACACACACACACACACACACACACACACATACACACATACACACACACACACAAACCTATTTAGGCACATCATAGTCAAAATGCTAAAAACAAGAAATGGAAAATGATGAAGACTGATAGCAGAAAGTTGATACAACAGACAGAAAAAGAGATGAGATACATCAAATTTCTTTTCAGAAAAATACAAACTGAAAAAATGAAAAAATGTATTTTTAAAGTATTTGAAAGAATGTAAGAGGTAAACATAGAATCCTATACTTAGTGAAATTTTCTTTCAAAATAAAAGCTAAAGAATGAAATGTTCTATTTTGTACTGGATTAAAAAGCAAAATCCAACTATTTGCCTTCATAAATAGGTCGAAAATAAAAGGAGAGCAAAAGATATACTATGAAGTACTAATTGTAAGAGAGTTGGAGTAGGCAAGGTAATAGCAGATAAAATAGACTTTATAAAAAGAATATTACTGGAGACAAAAATGAGTGTTTTATAATGATAAATCAATAAACTAGATCAATATACTAGATTTACTAGTATATACTAGGTCAGTATACTAGATTTAACAATAATAAATATGTATATATACCTTATAAAAAAGCTATAAAATATATGAAACGAAGCTGTTATAATTTAAGCAAGTCAGTAGTTGTAGATTTTAATTTTGACTTCTCAGTAACTGATAGCTTGCTAACAGAATATTAATAAGGATATAGAAGAATTAAATGACACTATCAACGATTTGATTGGATACTCCATCTCATGGTTCATAAAAATGAAAATATATATACTTTGCATTTCGTCAAAATTTAAAAACCTTGTCTTCAAAGGTGGTCATTATTAAAATGAAAAGACAAGAAACAGATTGAGAGGAAATATTTGCAAATCATGTATCTGATAAATACTGGTATTGTAATATAGGAAGAATTTTGTAACTAAAATATCCAATAAAAATAGAGAAAATATGTGAATACCAAAGACAATATAAAAAGATGCTCAACATCATAATTTAGTAAGCACAATGAGATAATACTGCATACCCACTAAAATGTTTATAATGAAGCAGAGACAATATTGTCATTGAAGAAACAGACTGGGATTCTCATACATTGTTGGTGGGAATGTAAAATGGTACATAATTTTGGAAAGAGTCTACAATTCCTTATAAAGTCAAACTTAGGACCTAGCAATTTTACGCCTACGTACTTACCCAAGAGTTAATTAAAACACGTCCACAAAGAGGAATATGTATGTGTTCATAGCAGCATTATTCTTATTAAACATAAACTAGAAACAACCTAAATCAACATTAACTGGTAAATGACTAAGCCAGATGTGAGCTATTCATACAGTGATACACTATTCAGCAGTAAAAATGGAGTCAGCTACTAATACATAATCCTCAATAATTTAAGCAAAAAAAGTGAGAATTAAACAGCTGCATATTTATATGATTACACTTATACAAAATATCTAGAAAAGGCAAAGTTATAGGTGCCAAATGCTGATTAGTGGTTTACTGGAGGTGGGGGTGTGTGAGGGGAGGATTGTTTGAAGTTGATCGTGTAAAGGAATGTTTTAGACAATGGAAGCATTCTAAAACTGAATTGTGGTTATATTTGATGATTATATAAAATTGCTAACATTTGTACACTTGAAATAAATATTATGTTAATTATACCTCAAGTAAGTTGTTAAATAAAAAGAAAGAAAATTGCTGCTTCGTTAGCAATTAGCTAATTCTCCTTACATAATTTTCTTGATTCTTCTATGATTTTTAAAAAAGATTTATTTATTTATGTATACAAGAGCTGGGGTGTAGGCCAGAGGCATGGGGGTGGTGGTGGTGATAGGACTCATCAGAGACAGAGGAGAAAAGGTGGATTGACTGAAATATATTGCTGAGGGGAGTAGTGGGCAAGACGGGAGAGGTCTGCTGCACCATGTGGGTCAGCTCCCTGGCCGGCAGGGGGGTGGGGGGAGGAATCAAATTCATGCTTCAGTGGCTGCTGATAGCTTCATAGTGCTGAAACTTAACCCCTTGTGCCACCAGGAAGTCCTGATTCTTTTGTGATTTTGATGAAGTATTCTCTTCGCATTTCTGTGTCGGAAAGGGATGTAGAAGGGGTCACCGATATTTAATTCCTCTATAGCTCTCCTCTTATAATCAAAAGTATACATCACAATAAGCTAAAAATAATGTGTGATATCCTATTATTAGACTTAGAATATGTGGTTTGATCAGCATATATCTAGTCATCTTTCCGTAGCCTCTGTATTGCTTAACACTGAACAAATAATGGTGATCTTGAGAAGGTGAAATAGTGTCAGTCATCAATGGGAAATTCATATGAAGTTAGACAGCTGCTCATAACTAAAATAAGAAAATATATTTAGATTTAAAAAACATACGCACATATAAGCCATAAAATGGGTAGAAATTAGAGGAGTTAAGTCACAGTTAATAATGAATTAATTCTGATAGTTTTTGTTTTTGTTTGTCCAGATAATTGAGACTGCTAGGTATATTCAGAATAGTCCAAGAACAGGCTATAAATTTATCCTGTAAAAAAATACTCCAATCATATGCTTATTTTATTTTCCTCTACACACGTGAAAGGGCACACAAGTGTGGAAATGTGATATGAAATTGATAATCAAAGAATAGTCCATTTGGCATAGAAAATAGGTTTATATAGAGAGATAATAGAAGAGTAGGCTATAAAAGATTTACAGCCAAGTAACAGAAAGTTTTGAATTCTAGGGACTTATTTATGAATTACAGCTTATTTTTAATAGGGAAATTACAGAATGAAAGCAGCATTTTAGGAAAAATACTACTATTCTGTACAGAACTTAAGTGAGTTGAAAAATGGAAGAACAAAGCATTAGGATATTGTTTTTATTACAGAAAACCAAGCATGGAGTAGTAATTAGGAAATTGTCATTGATAGTGAAAAGATTATTAATTGCAGTTACCAGTTTTTTGAGAATTTCCTATGTACCAAACCTGGTGTTAAAGTTTGCACTCATTAGTTTATCTTCTCAGAAGTTCCATTAGGAAATAAGATCAGGGCACTCTGTTGATTTGTAATCAGTGGCTTAGATAAGTAAAGAATGTTCTCAATATTCTGTAGTTGTAATGGAAGAGGGTGGTCCTCAGTAAAGGGGACCATCCCAGGACCCCACCCCCACCTCCAGCCAGAAAGATCCAAGACCGCTAAGATTACAAATCCCATAATGCCATCATCACTGAAGGAAGGATGCTGAGGACTGAGGGTGGAGTAAAGCAACAATGTTTTGGTATTTTAATGGAGCATTCTCTTGCTCTTGGTTGTTATTCGCCAGGTTTTTGAATGCGCCATTGAGATTCCAACTCAGTGGAACTGGTAGGACGCATTCACCAATTTATTCTTTATCTTTTTCCCTTCCCTTTTTGTAAATAAACCTTTTATTAATTTTATTGTGTGTGTCTGCATTTGAGTCTTACAAGTCCCTTTTAAGTGCACGGGTGAGAACCCACAAACAGGCACCCCATTTTATATCAGGGCTGCCCTGTAACAGTAACAGGGCATAATAAAGGTACAAACTCATCTTTCTTTCTAACTATATTACAAAAGCAGGAACTGTTTGTCAATATATGCTGAACTGAGGAAACCTGCTTTAGAAATTCGAGAAATGGATATTTGTTGTCTCTAGAATTTAGTCTGCTAGTTTGGGTATCAAGTTAAGCCAAATTGACAACAGTGGACCCAGTTCGCAGGGTAAATCTTGAGATCTGTTTAACCATATTGAAATGCTGACACTAGTATTGTTTGTGAGGAGTATACAGTCTATTCAATACAACTGTGGAGCCTATTTCATATTATGTATTTCCATTAATTTTTGTATATAATGTACAAATCATAAAAAGATGAATAGGATCCGTAGAAATGATTTTTTTAACATGAAGTCATAGATTAATTTTGGTGTCCATTACATCAATAAGAAAAGCTTTAATTACTGAGGATATTATGTTGAGATGAACCTTGTAAACAAGGCTGAGATCTCAAAGCACTGAACCATTCAGTTTGCTTTAAATCAAGTTAGAATCTTGAATTGGCATTCAATGAGCTTTAAATCTGGATGACATTTAAAAGTTTATCAACCTTTGGCATAGCCATAGTGAAACAAAGCAAACCAGTGATAAAGCTTCATCAAGACACCTCAAATATTAAAAAATATTTTGTAATTAAATTACTGGGAAAATTTGTGTGTTAAAAACATACCTTAAACTATAAATTTAAACCACATCCATACTTTTTAAAAGTGATTGTTCTGTCAATAAATCTGTGGTCTTTAAGGTACTACTCCTTCTCAGTTTAGTGGATCTAGAGGCATGCAGAAAATGTACATCTCAGGAACTCATCAGTTCAGTCACATGATCAGTAGGCTCTCACTTAATTAATAATCCCACTTCATATTCATATAGCATTTTATAAATCTGATATCTTTAAATTTGGCAGGCATGCTTTATCTGCAACAAAGAAAACAATCACAATCAAGAATGAGATTTAATGTATAATGAGTTAATATATGAGATCAAAGACACCCGTCACTTCTTTTTTCAGAAAAAGGGAAATGTGATTACCAAGCTTAAGTGTGCTGTATATTAAATGAAAATTCTGATCATAAAGAAAGGTACTATCTACTCAAAAGTATAATTTCTGTACTTTGAAAATCATCTCAGCAAGAATTATCTTCCCCTATCAAATTGTAGCACTTGTCAAAATCAATTGTAAAGCGTCTCAAGTGCTCTTCTGAATCAACAAAACAGATGTATAGCAATGTGAGGTTACAGGAGAAGGAAATAACTGAACCAGATGCCCATCAATGCCCTTAATCTCTTGAACCAACACTTAACACAGTAGACACAGAAGGTCTTCGGGACAGTATTCCTAAGAGGGAAATACAAAGCTGATTCTTAATAATATGTAAAAATATGTAAAAATCGTATCTTTCTGCTTTGCTTGCTAGACTTATCCTTTCTTTATGTTTCTAAATAGACCATAAGCCATGTAGCATGGTATATATATATATTTTGTCTACTAGTAAATACAAGAAATTTTCTTATGATGCAGTTTGAGAAATTAGAAGGTAAGGCTGTAGAAGACAAAAAGGGAATATTTATTTTATTACAGGAAAAGTCCACTTCAATCAATGTTTTCCTCTATCTTACTAATCAGCAGCTCTTCCTTTTTGCTTGACAGTATATTGTAGCATATGAGGACCAGAAGTTCTGAAGTCACACTATGATATTTAAACTCTAGTCTTGCATTCTATTGTGTTAATTTTACAAGTTAGTTGATCTCTGCCTTCTATGTAAAATGAATATAATTATAGTACCTACATTATGAAGTTGTTTTCACAATTCCATGAGATGTTTCCTGGTAAATGACTAACAGTACTGCCTGGTACATAACCTCAAATATGGTCTTTAGATTTTTATCTCTTATTCAACTCATTAATTCATTTGTTGTTCTCTCTTGTCGAATGTTAGTCACCAAATAATACTTAATGTACCCTACTGTACTGTGCCCTACAAACCTCAGAGATTGTGTTCAAAATTTATATACATATTTTAATAACTAAAAATGGAAATGATTTCATTAAACTAAATCTAGATATTTGATTTTTTAAAAAAGAATGAATTCCAAGTACAGGAAACAAAACTGTTGGTTGATAAAGACATAACATGACTGATGTTCAGATTTCTGTATTACCATTGACATGTACACTCAAAGTTTGTCCTGAGATACTATCCTCTTTGTATTTCTAAGGCCTCCACACCATAGTTCAGTCTTCAAGCATTCATGGGTTTGTACATCCATGATCCTTCAATCTTTCATGGCATTCCTAGGAAGAAGGAAATGGAGCAAGTATTTCCATTGTTTCTACAACCCAATATTACCTTTCACAGTTTTCCAAATCTCTGGAATCAGATCATTTTGTAAACTTTCTAAACTTGAAATCCTTTCTCCAAAAATTAGTCCAGCTGTTTACACTCTGGAGGAAAAAGAAATTACCTACCTACATACCTTCCTACTTTCCTACCTACCTATTTGTACTTTTATGATAGCTTTCTTGGAAGATAAGATAGTGATGAGAATGAAAGGTCAACAAGTGGGAATTGGTTAAAAACTGACTCCAGAATTTCAATATGTGTGACTTAGGAGTAGTCCCCTTCTTCTTATGTTTGATAACAAGCATATATTTACTTAGACCACTTATTTATTTCATTTGGATTGTATATTTGTTTGGGGAAGATTGTTGTGGGAGAATAGAGAACTCCCTTTCACAGTAAGATGAATCTATTCCTTAGTGTATACTGCTCTTCCATGGAACACGCATGAATTCTTTTGTGTTCCTCTGGAACTTCTATACTGCATAGTTCTCTAGGTGACATCTCAGCTCCTGCTCACATAGTTTTATCTCACCACTCTGCTTCCCACCTGTGGCAGGAAGCTCTCTCAGATAGGGATCTGTCAAGAGGACTTGCATTTGCCACTTTTTTGTAGTATTCTACTTGTCCCACAGGAAATAAGTACATATTTTTTATACCATTCCCAGAGAGGTTGGGATGACTCTTGTTGATCTCCCCATGGCTAAACTCCTGCTTTAAGATTCCAGGAAGGAAACAACCGAATTTCAAAGGATCTAAGTCAAAGCTCCTAATATCCTTCTATAATACTCTACTAAGGTAGCAACATGGGTGGGCAGGTGAACAATGCAACTCAGCAGGTTCCAGCTAAGGCTCAAAACACAAATTTCCCCTCCTTGCTATCATCTTTAATTTCTAAAATTGTTTCCTTTGAAACTTAACAATTCCCTGTCTTTCTCCTAAATATAGTACAAGGTGGAAAACATCCTAGAATGCCATACTTTCTGTCAACATTCTTCTTTAAAAAAAGTATGACTTCTGTTTTGTAGGATGAATGAAATGGTGGGCATGACAGGAGAAAAACCAATTTGACTACCTTTTGGAAATTTTAAGAGTGGAGTGTATGACGCATTTTTGGCTGTTCTGTTTAGAATATGGAAATACTTAAAACTTGTCCTTAGTATGGGGCGTTAGCAAAAATTCCAAGGCACAGGAAATGTCCCATTCAACGTATTATGACACAGTCATTGAAAGTTTTAAAGAAGCACAAAGAAGAAAATTAAAATCACCTGTCATTCCTCCACTGCTGAAGTTTTTGTGTCAATTACTATTTTCCTTCTTAACTATGCATAGCTTGTATTTAAAAATGTGTAGTCAGAATAATATTTTATAAATATTCCTTTTCTATTTAGATATAGTCAAACATAACTCATTGTTCTCATTAAGCATAATTTTCCTTGGTGCATAGTTTTACATTATTTTATAAAATACGCAATCACATGAACTCATAGATTATTTATAATGTTTCCTTCTGTATGTAATGCTTTGATGAACATCTTTACCCATTAACTAATTTGTAAATATATTTTGAGTGCCACTATGTGCCAGGCATCAATTAGAGATGGCTGGCTGGAATACATCAGGGAGCAAGACAAATGCAATATGACTGTGAGAACAACAGGGAAAGAGTCAACTTTTGGGGTGATTTATATATTTCTGTATTGATTGTGGCAATGGTTTCATGGATAGGTTTATATGTTAAAACTTAACAGATTTTATACTTTTAATATGCATATTTGACTGTATTTTATTTATACCTCTAGAAAGCTATTAAAAAAAAACAAAAAAATCTAATGAGAAAAGGCAGTTTTTTTAAGTATATTTAAACATCATGAGTATGTGGAAATTAAGTTTTAGGTAATATAAGAGCATATCACACAATGTAACTTAAGAGAGGATATCAAATATTTGAAATGATCACTTAGATGGGAAAAGCAAGGGATTTATGGGAGAAGAATCCCAGACAAAAAGGAGAGAACTGATCCTGAACTATGAAAAAATAAACATGCAAAACTCAATTATCTAGAAGAAGGGGGCCATGACTTTGATTTGAGAGAATGGGATAGAATAGTAAGAAATGAAGGTGGAAATCAGGCAGAGACCAAAATCTATAGGAAAAAAAATTCTTAAATCTTATTATATCCTAAGGGTAAAGAGTGTTAAGTGATAATATATGATTGCCTCTGTGTGTGTACACACACACACACACACATATGTTTATATATATATGTATGCATATGTATTATATATATATATATGTTTAGATAACACTGAGGCTGTTATGTGGAGAACGTTCATATATAAAAGAGTTGAATATAATTGAATTAATGCTACTGCTTTGCGTACCAAGTTAAAGGGCCTATGCCACAAGGTTTTTTACATCTGATATTTTCACTTAAACCACCTATGGCTATTGATACTGGTTAAAATAGGCATTTAAGAGATAGACTTAATCAGACAGTGATTAATTGAATAAAGCAGGGGAGAGAGGAGATAAGTCTGTTATGATTTTCAGGATTTTGATTAGAATATACATGTAATTGGTGGGTACCTTACCCTGACATTATTAACACTGAAAATAAAGCTACCTACAGAGAAAGAAATCTGTTTAATTGTGGACACATTAAATTGATATGTCTGTGTAATTCTCAAGTAGAGCACTAAAGTAAATTTGAACATACAGTAATAATCAAATAGTTTTCAAACAGGCAGGTGTATATAAATGGAGCCAAACAGAGATGGTCTGGAGAGTTTGCCTTCAAGAAATTACAGAGTATATATGATTACTTAGGGTGTAGTTTTAGAATGAGTCTTGAGAAATTCTAACATTTACTATTTTATTTTATTTATTTTTTTAAGATTTATTTATTTATTTATACAAGCTGGGGTACAGGCCAGAGGCGTGGGGCGGCAAGAGGGTTCACCAGAGACAGAGTGGGGCAGAACAGGCAGATCGAGGGAAATACACTGCTGAGGGGAGCAGCAGGCAAGGCAAGAGAGGTCTGCCATGCCAAGTGGGAATCTCCCCGGCAGGGCGTCGAACTCGCGTCACCGCTGCTGACAGTTCCACAGCGCAGCGCTTAACCGCTGCGCTACCAGGGAGGCCCATATTTACTATTTTAGTAGAAAAGAAGGGGTAAGCAAAGGAATCTGAGAAAAATGAGCCAAAGATGCAACAAGAAAATGAGTGGTAGCTAAAAAACTAAGAGGGTGTTACTAACAATCAAATAGGATGAAGACAAAATTGTCTATTTGACTTACAGTTATATTATTAGGGCTATATTATTTTCCTATTATTGCTGAAACAAATTAACACAAACTTGGTGACTGAAATCAACACAGACTCATTAAATTTCTTGATACCAGAAATTCAAAATCAGTGTCACTGGATTAAAATAAAGGTGTCCATAGGTCTGATTCCTTCTGTAGTTTCAAGGGAAGAATCTGTTTTCCTTGACTTTTCGAGCATCTAGAGACCAGCTACATTTCTTACGATACTTCCTCAAACCATGCCAATTTGTTGTTTATGTCATCCTATTTCCTATTCTCCTGTAGTAATGTCTCTCTTCCCTTTCCTCTTATAAGGACACTTGTAATCATACCATTCAATCCACCTGCATAATTCAGCCTACTCTTCTTATGTTAAAATAATTTAATTACTTTTGCAAAGTTCCTTTTGCCAACTAAAATACCATATTCCCAGACTCCAAGGATTAGGACATGAACATCTCGGAGAAGGATGTTATTCAGCCTATCTCAGAAGTTACTACAGCAATATTAGTGTATTTCACTTGAAAGCGGGTTGAGACACGAATGAGAGATGAGAACATGGAGAAGGTAAGTATAACCAATTGTGTAAGAATGGTGTGGTAAATGGAGAAGAGGGAAATTGGAGGATAGAAGATAAATGGGTCAGGAATGTTTTGATTATAGTGCACATATTGAACATGTTTAAATACTGTTGAGGAAAATCTAAAGGGAAGCGCTAGGAGAAGATAGAAAGGGTGTAACAGGTCTTCAACTTTTCTGAGAATGCCTAAGGCTGCAGTAAAAAGACAGAAAGGCTGAGCATCTCCAGTTTACTCAGAAACATTTTTCAAATGATCTGAGAATGGAATACTATAACTGTGGAAGGCAATTCTTTTTTTTTTTTTTTCAATTTATAATTTATTCTGGATTAACTTTCAAGGAACTACAAAGCTATTTCTCTTTCATTTTTTTAAATTAAAATTTACATACTATTTCCTTTTTCTATTTCTGTCTCAGACAAAATATTTAAAATCCCAAACGGTTCCCTAGAAATCTAAACTGAACAACAAAATTGCTCCTGAAGAAGAAAGCTGTAGTTTGGTGGATCTGCATGATTGATTTCCTTCATATTTTGAATTTCAATTTTTTCCCTAACTTTGCATTGGTTTGAATTTTCTGTCAGACTTTACTAAACTGTACTATCAAGTGAACTACACTGAATGCATTATTTTTCCCAAAGGTTTACCCTTAACATTTCACATCACTGTTTTCTCTCCTTCACTTCCCATTGTCATTTCTGTACAATCCGAATACAACACATCATGCCTTCCACTGGGAGATGCAGGTGGAGCTTTTCCAACGTTTCCTATAATTGGTGTCTGCTATGCTTGCTCACTGAACATTATGTAAATTATGACAGGGACCAAGAACCCAGAGGTATATGTATGTTTGAGTGTGTGTGAATAGATGTGTGTGAATGAATGTGAGTATATGAATGATCTCTATGTGTATGTCAATGTGGAAGGGATAACTGAAAGATTTTAATAACAATTTTCAAATCAGGATTTTTCTTATGAGGTTTAGTGTAGTGATAAATTGTTCACAGTTTGTAATACAATTTTACAAATATATTGGGCATTTTTTTGTTTAAAAGACAGTGCTAGAGGCTATTCAGGAGGATAGTTTTGTTCTTGAGAAGTATAAAAAAATTATTGGAAGAGTAGTGTGGAAAAGAAGCAGGGAAGCTGAATAACTAAAGATGCAAGGAAATATGATAGTGGCCTAATAAGCTCTACTTTAGGTTGGGTGGTCAGGCTCAGCCTCTCTGAGAAGATTGTTTTTTTTATGCTAAGCGCTGACTATCAGTTACTCATGCAGGATGCCGAACTGAAGGTTCTATGCCATTAAGAATATTAAACAATTATATAGAGTTTCAGAGAAGGTAGCAATCTAATTTGACTGTGGTGTTTAGAAAGTTTTCAGATAACACATTTCAGAAAGATGGGGCATAGGCAGGAGGAAACAGAGGGTGAAGGGATAAATGCAACTATGGAAGTAAGCTAAGTGATGATGCCCAATGTAGAGGAACAGAAGGGCAAGTCCAGGAAACTGGAAATCATCCATCTTGTTTGAAGCTGAAGGTAAAATTTTATGAAGTAAAGTAGAAAAGGTATCTGAGATCATATTGTGTAGGGTCTTAAATGGTTGTGTGGAACCTGTATTTTTCCTTTTATATTTCTGATAGTCTTTTCTTATTTTAATGGTCTTTAGAAATTACATGAGTCAGCTTTTATTTCTATTACTGTTTCTTTTATTGAGACATCATCCTCCAATGTAGCTTCTGTGGTCTTCCTGAATTTGTCATTGGCAAATTTGCAACAAAAAAACAAAGGAAAACAAAAGACGTGAGATGGTACATATAAAATAAAATGGAATATTTTTTGTTGATCTCAAAATTCTATCTTTCCACCACATTGCTACCTCACACTCACTTCTATGTGTAGGTAGAGTGTCTGTGGGAAGATACAAAGAATATGTCCAGCGTTGAAACGATTCTAAAATAGGCAGTCAATATCAGCAAGAGAAAAATATGCTGATATTTCTGAAGCACCTTAAAGGGGATGGCAGGGGAAATCTTTCAAGCTTTAGAAAGGTCCCTCAAACATCACACATGATTATCAGTAAGAAAAATAAACCTTGATTCCTAAACTCTAACACACACTGCTTTTCTCCCCCTACCACATGGAAAGCAATATGGAAGTAATAATTATTTCTTCAGCAGTGCAAATTACCTCTGTCCTTTATTCCCACACTGTCTTAAACACAGGGTTCCCTTTCATGTTATAGCCAGAAGGGTTAGCTTGTTAAAAACTTGTCCCACCATTCTCCAAAGTGCCATTCAGGGATCCACTCATGCGACTCTCATCAATGACAAAGACCTGTGTAGAAAGGAGTATGCAAAACCCCAGAGAGTGGAAAGATTCAAAGTGTTATTGAGGCCAAACCATCTTGTCTATAGGTGAGCCTTCCAGATCATGGTAGATTCACCCCAATGAAATAAAGTGTAAAATTTTCCATGTGCCTGGGCCTCCTGTGCAATCACTAAATGCAAAGCTTTAGATTACCTCCTCCACACTGAATACAGATTACCCAATAAAACAAATAAAAGCTCTCCAAGGCTATATCATGTATCATATAAATTGTTTAGCTCCATTCAAAAAACATGTCTTATGTCAGTACATTAGCAAAGTTCAATATCTACATTTACAAAAATTAGAATTGCTTAAAATCAAATTGCAAATTAATTCCTTTCCACCTTTCTTCTAAAGCCATTTAAAAAAATTAAAAATAGGGGGCCTCCCTGATGGTGCAGCAGTTGAGCGCTGCGCTGTGAAGCTGTCAGCAGCGAGTTCGATGCCCAGCTGGGGAGAATCCCACATGGTGCGGCAGACCTCTCCTGCCTCGCCTGCTGCTCCCCTCAGCAGTGTATTTCTGATCTGCCTGTTCTGCTCCCCACTCTGTCTCTGGTGAACCCTCTTGCCGCCCCAAGTCTCTGGCCTGTACCCCAGCTTGTATTTATAAATAAATAAATCTTTAAAAAAATTAAAAATATACTTACAAATTCAAATATGTACTCACTTTCTTTAACTTTCATGACTACAGCTTTTATTAATGTGGTTTTACAGGAGTGAGAATTCTAAAGAAAACATTTCTATTAACTTAGATGTTGCAGAACTATGAGAGACAGCTTATTCAGACTTGATTAAAACAATACTTTCAGGTTTGAGGATTTTATCCTCTACTGGAGAACTGAACAAAAACCCTGTAATTTAGTTATGCAACATTACTCAGTTTAACTGGCACTTTGTGATCTCCCATGTTCAAACACAAATGGGGAAGGAACATTCCTCATCCTTTGGAGGACACGGACTGTATTCTGTTAGGATAGTCATCTTGTTATGTCCCATTCAGCTCAGCCCCATTAAGCTTTTGGGCCTAGAATTGCTGCCTGCTGCCAGGATTAATATCTCAGTATTTTTCCGTCTTAGTTTATGGTTACTTTTCAAGAATTAAATGATCATTCAGAAAGTTGGCTTCGGTTTATGAGCTGTTAAACCTATGGTAGATAGGGTATAGAAAAAGCGAAAGCATAAAAGTTATTAGTAGCAACTTTCCTTTGCAGACATTTACTGGTCCTTTTTTTTAAAAAAAAAACTGACAATACATATTTCTTCCTAAATTTCCCTCTGTGTGATTCCAGGTCTTACATCAATGGGACTGAACTCCCCTAAATATTAAAGGGATGCTTATTCAGTGACCATCAACATTTCCTCCTTTAAAAAGGACTTTTTTCTTTTTCTCACCATCATATGTATAATACAAGTGAGTTAAAGCAGTGTATGTCATGGTAAAAATTCTAGATAAGTGTAATAGAATGAAAATGGGAGATTTTTTTGTCTTTAAGATTCTTCATATGAATGTCGACAAAACATTTCAGATTGACAGCTCTGGAAATTAAAAGTCTGTAGTCTACAGAATGGATCAGCAATTGGTGGGAGCACACGGCTTCAGCAGCAGCGACCAATATTTATTAAATTTTATACTTATTAAATTTATATTTACATTCATTAAATTTAAATATACTATATTTAAATCTATAAAATACTAGATTTTAGTACTCAGCTAGTCCAGATGTAAAACTCTTTAATTAAAATTTACACTTTTGTTAAATTTAGTAGAAATTTGTGAATGAATAAATCAATGGATGAATATGTTGATTAGCATAGATGTTCAAATTTTTTAATTTATTTGCTTATTGCTGCTCACATATTGGCCAGTTTTTAACTTCTAGTGGTCTTAGGATATTTGCTTTTAATATTTTCTCTAGGCAATACTTACTTTGGCAGCACCTGACTGCTGTGCCTTCCAAAAATACAAATAGATACTAAAATACCATTCCCCTGTTATGCTTGAGTCCTGGAACAAAGAGAATAAGAATGAAGCACATGTCATATTTTTCAATGGATAAATTCACCATGTGTTTATGTGTAAGTATTTTATATAAGTGAAGAGCCTTTTTACTTCTACACATAGTTTATACTTGGTTTCCTTAAGGACTTAGCACTTTGTCTTTTTTTTAATCAAAATCAAGTTGATTTGGGGCCTGCAAATTGGAGAAGAGTTTGAGAATATTTAAAACAGTAAAAAAATAAGCACTTAATTACAAATACTGTTTAAATCTAAGGGCCTCATTAACTACTGTGTTTTTTAAAACTCACATGCTCCAACTCAATGTTTTTTAAAAAATCATCTGTAACTTATTTACACCCCACTCCCATCTCAGTAAATGCTTGCTCCTAGGCCAGTTTACCTTCCTTCTCTTCTTTTCGCTAGCTACCACTTAAACATATGCATATACTCCACAGTATAGAAACCAGTTGTTTGCATATCCTTTTTCTGTTACACTGAGACTTCATTGAAGAAAGGTTCTCAGTTAGAGACATCTTTTTAAACTCATCCTTGTTGCTTTGCAGAGGACTTGGCACAGTATGTATACTTAATCAATGTGCGAAACGTAAATACCTGTATCTTATGACAACCTCTGTCCCTTCCAGTCGTCACTGCCACTCACATGTCATCTTGTGCTTACCTGTTGGACAAACTAAAACTTCGGATTGTTTTGAGGAGTAACTTATAAGCTTTCTCTGAACTGATATTTTCAGGTCTTGGGTACACCAGACCCAAATCCTCTAAAGAAGCAAATACTTTTCAGAGAACAGGCTACCTACCATCCATTCTTCATTGGCAGGGTTCAGACTTCTCTAATGGGGACTGGCTGCTATTCTGAGCCAAGAGCCCTGTCTGTCTGTTTCTATTAGCAGCAAAGTCCTTAATCTTCATCATTCTCAAACCCCCATTTGTTTTCCAATTTTTTCTCACATTCTTGACATAAGCCAAATAAAGTAGTTCCATTTCCTGTCCATCTTAATATCATATTTTTCAGGATACTCATGGATATCAGATTTCTCTGCATCTTCACTAGCTAAACCATTTTTTTTTTCTGTTTCCAATCCAGAGAGAAAAATTCTGCTCTGCTGACTTTTGATTTTGGTTAAGAGTTGCTTTCTCTATCATAGAGAGAGTTGATAGGGCAGTAGATGTATGTGTACATAAATTAGTACATTGCAGTTTTGATCAATTTAAGATATGAAATATGTCAAAGAACCAAGGAATACAAATGAGAGAGAGATGATGTCTGAGTACTTAGGTGTTGAAGACTAACTCCAGAGTTCATCAGACAGACCACAGGGCAAAGGGCATTTCAGAAAAATCCATGGCATGTATAAAGAGTTAGAGACATAAAAGAGCATGACATTGGGGAACTGCAAGGAGTTGTGTATCTCTGAAAAAAAATAAAAGTATAAATCAAATTGCAGCGATCCCTGCTTATAAAGCTCCACTAGAAAAAAATAAGTTCTGTGTCTCTGAAGCATGTGGTGTAACTTTGGAACTTGTGGGAGATATGGTTTCAGAATTGAAATGAATTCAATAATTCAAAGGCTGGAACAATTGGATACCTGTTTTAGAATGTTAGGCCTGGCATTATGGTTGGACCTGAATTAAAAGGAAAACAATCATCAGTAAATCTTGAAGTATTCTGAAATTAACACCATGACATTTAAAGAGAAAATAATAGAATTTCAGTGAAGAGAGTAACTATTTTTCATACTGGAAAAAGGAGGACATTTAAAACGATTACAAAATTTGAGGAGAGGTAAGAACTCTGGGGAATAATCATGCACAGTAAAGGAGGTGTTATATACTTGAATAAAAACACATGAGTTAATGTATGTAATTGCAAATTCTCAGGTTGAATATGTGTAGTATAAGGATCAGGGAATTATATGCTAATATACAAGAACAGCCCTACTGTGCTCTGTGCGATGTTACATGGAAAGGATATATACGAAGAATAAAAAAAAAAAAAATTCCCTCATGTTCAGGAGTTGGACTCAACTAATACAAATCTGAAAACAGTTTCAAATAATTGCTGAACTACAGATTTTAACTACAGATTAATGCTGTGGGACTCTAGAAATAAGTTAGATCAATGTCTTTATGAAAGATGCCAGATGTGTAGAGTTTGGAGCAAGTGAGAAACCTGTCAATACAGAGGCGTCTGTATAAATACAGAGGGATCTTGGGATTGAAAGTAGAGAGTGAGGATAGAGCCTAACTCATTTGTAGAATAGGAGACTGGCTGGAACATAATTGGTTTAAAATCAACAGAGCATATTGAGAAATAGTAAGAAAAAGTTTATGTAAGTACAGTGGTAACAGATTACAAAGATGACCTCAACACTAAAGCATTGGAGATCAAATGATGGAATTGGGAAACCCTAAAGCCTTTGTCCTCAATGGCATGGGGTATAAAATAATGAAGATATTGCAGAAAGGTATGCGAAATGTGCTCACGGATTCACAAAAAACTATTAGGAGCCTCTAAAAGAGTTACTGATCACCCATTGCTCTGGCAACACAGGATCTAGAAATCCTTTTTGTGCTTTTCTATATTTAGACACAACTTCTATGGCAGTTTTAACATTTTTAAAGATATGCTTTGACTCATTTCTCATAGCTAAAATGCAGCAGACTTCCTTCATCATGTGTGGACTTAGTTTTATGTCACTATATGTAACATCCTTGTACTGCAGGGAAAGCTTCTTGCTAGTATTTTCTTATGAATGACTTGAAGCATTTTACTTCCTTGTTCTCTGCTAAACCTATACACACATGAGAAAAAAGAAAGGAAGTATACAGCACTGAGCATATTATAAGCACACAATACATATATTCTGAGCAATATAATACATAAAAATGAATCTATGAACAATTAGAGAAGCATTTCCTGTTGTTGTTTTTTAATCTGGGCATTTGTCTGAATCTGAAGCAGATACAGTTCTACTACCCTACTGTTCTAATGCACGTTGTGACTACAAACAACTGAGACTGATTTCAACAGTCACAAAGTCAGGCTGCCTTTGAATTCTACCTTTGTAACATTTGGCTTTTGTATAGCAGTTCTTCAAGCTTCATTTAGTTGGTACGAAAGAGCCCACTGTTGCTGCAATGTGAATGGAAAAATAATTCTAGTCAGGCACACTAAATTCATCGGGTAAATATGTATAGTGGAAAGAAACAGCATATTAGGTCTGGTCCTAGTTTGAGGCCTGGCAAACAATGTACTCTATGAACTTTTAGTTTTAAAAAGTGAATTCAGTTTTGGAAGTCTGTGCTTTGTGGTGGCATTGTCATAAGTGGTGGCTGTCGGAGAGCTGATGACAGTTTTGATAACACTATGTTCATGTGTACCAAATCTGTGAATTTAGGAAGGGAAAAGGAGTAAATTCAGGGAGGCAATTACTGTCAATTATACCCCAAAGGCTTAAGGTTATGTGCGGAAAACATTAAGAAAGTACTAAAGAGTAAAGAGCTGAGTTGCTGCCATGTCAGTGGAAAACTTCTTATGCTTTAGAAGTGCAAACTGGCAGCAGGTGGTCAGAATCTGGCTTAGAGACATGTTTTATTTGGCCTTGGTGTCTTAAAAACAACCTCAACTTGTCTGTCTTTATGTAGGAGTGGTATTCCTTGTATCACCACTTTACCCACTACCCTCTACTGTCTTATATTCATCATGCTCCATTTTTTCATGTACCTGATGTTACTTAAGTTTGCAGTGCCTAAAATATTTTTTAATTTTTTATAGCAATATAATGTTGTAATAGAAAACCTTTGGGGACAAAAGAATTGAGATGAAATTTGGATTAAGTGATATATTAATTGTGCAGTGCATTTCCCAGAAGTTCATTGTTCTCAGTTTTGAAAGTCTATAAATAATATTACCTGCTATGCTACCACACAGGCTAAACACAGACTAAATGTGCAACACAAGTAAGATTAAATGTGATTTTTTTCATTTCATGCACCTCACACAATCATTAAAACTGGCCATTTAAGCTTCTGATCTGTATATGTCAGTAGATAGCACATCATCTTGACTACACAATGGAATCAATGGTGGAACTTTGTGGTTTTGCAATGTACTTACATTTTATTTTAATTTTGGGGGTCACATTTTTGCTTTTCCATATGTGTATGCGTTCCATCCACCCTAATGGTGAAGCTTTGACCTAGCTCCATCCCCAATCATTTTGTGTTAGTTGATTTGGAAGTGGTCTGGTTTTGAAGTTTGTATTGTCTTTTGTTTGTTTGTTTTGTTTTTTAACACTTTCCTGTTGTTTTAAATAAGTATTTAAAGCTTGAGAACCATGGTTTACACCAATTCAGTGTTTTGTAAAATGTAGTCAAAACTAACTTGATCATTCTCAGAGTATTTTGAAATAAAACAGATACATTAGATATTGCTGCTCAGTTATTCTTTTAAGTTAGTGTCTCTCAAACTGTGGCAGTATCAGCACCACTTGTATGAATACTAATAGTTATAATAATACTATACTATATAATAAGCTGAATGATTGCCCCCCCCCCCAAAAAAAAAAAAGAGTTCCAATCGCTCGAATTTGTGAATGTTACTTGACATGGAAAAGGGACTTTGAAAGTGTGATTAAAAGTCTTGAGAACAGTGCCCTGGATTATCCAGGTAGACACAACATAATCACAAGAGTCCTTATAGGAAGAAGCAGTACAATTCCAGTCAGAGAAATGATGTAAGGATTGATGCAAATGTCAGGGAGAGACAGCAGGCCCCTGCTAGAATTACTGCCAGTTTTGAATATGGAAGAAAAAAAAACTGGAGAAGGCAAGGAAATAGATTCTCTGAAGCTTCCAAAAGGAATATACCTAGTCTTTTATTTCCCAATTTCAAACTTCTACCTCCAAAACTGTAAGACAGTCACTTTTGTTTTTTCAAAACATTAGCTTTGTGTTGTACTGACAACAGAAACTGATAAACTTGAAAATTCATTACAAATGTAATTTATCAGGCTTCCCCCAGTCTACCATATCAGGATCTCAGAGATTAACTCAGCAATCTGGATGATTCTGATACACAGTAAAATTTAAGAACCACTGCTTTAGATGATTGTTTAATCAGTTTATTTCCTCCCAAGTTTATGGTTCAAATGGCTTATAAGTAGGAGGACATATATAAAATATAAACATACAATTTGTTTGATTACATGAAGTTTTATGTTATGAAATTGATTTAAAATGAACTTATAAAAATAATTTAAGTTAAAGATAGTGGTGGGAAGATCTTAATATCTAGTATGATTGGTGGGCTTGTAAAAATGTGTGTTTAAGACACTTTTGATATAAAATTACAGACTTCAGTTTAACACATCCTTATATGGTGAGCACACAATTCCTGATATCACTTGACATTCCTTCTTGTTACAGGAGGGTTTGAAAAAGAGGCAAAGTCAACCTAACAATCCCAAATCTGTCTTCTTTTCAGTTGTAGTGTTCTTCTCATAAAAAGTTCAATTTGAACTTGAAATGGAACAGTTAGCATATATTTATATGCTTTAAGTGTCCATGCATTGTCAGAGAGTGGGGTGTGGAATGGGGGAAGAATTTACATTTTAACAAAATGTCTGTGATTTCAAAGTAACTTGATTGACTACCGCCCAGTGAGTGAAAGCCATATGCAACCAGTATATGTAGAAATTCTCTGCTGCTTTGATTCTCATAATGAAAACTTTGAGAGGTCCCACATATGTTCCCTTAGGTCTATATAATCCCATTGTGTCTATTTAAACTGTCTGCAAGGATGCACAGGGTTTTGAAGACTAGGTACCTCTCTGTGGGAAAGCTCACTGAGGCTACTGATTCATATCCCTAAGGTTTCTGGTGTATTGAAAGCCAAAAGTTTCTACTTTGACATTGAATAGTGACTATTTGGCTGCTATGACATTACCAATCTAAGCAGTCCTTGAAGTTGTCTGTATGTGAACTTTTCATTTGACCCAAGTGGGTACTCTACATGTGTCACTCAACCTAAGAACAGTCTTCTAAAAATATTGAAGTCACTTCTGTTATTTATAGAAGAGTTCGTAATTTCTTCATCAAACTAGTTAACAGCATTATATCATACATTTATAAATATGATACAGAGATCTAAAGTTCAAGGAAGTATAACAATCAGTTGAAAAATACTCACCAGACAAGTAATCATATACTCTTGTGTCACCTGACACACAGTGAACAAGCTGATGAATGAGTCAGGATTTAAATGGTAATTATCATGCATCATTATAATAGACTTCTTAATTCATAAATTCTTGGTAAGCCAATTTTCTATAAAAAGGTTAATAATAAAAGTGGTAAAGAAAAAAAATAGCCCAATGTGATAAAAAATGTAAGAGCTAAAATATCTTTACTGCCACTTATTTCTCCTAATTATCCAGTAATTTTATATTAAAATGTTTCTTGATATAAGACTATATTTTCTCAGTATTTTAAAAAGAACAAAACATGCAACTCCTTTTTATTACGAGCACTCTCACTCTTCTCCATATGAACCACCATAAATTTGAGAACCAAACTGAGATAATATTTGAATGCTATAAATTAATATAATCCCAAATAGTCTGAGATTGTTTTAAACACTGATTCTTATTGGTAGTAAATACCAAAGTATCATATTTCAAGTTGTTTACTGAAGTAAGTCTTGTATTCCACACAGCAGTAGAAACTGCTTCAGATATATGTGGATAAAAATGACAAATTGAGCCAAACATGAGCATGATTAAATCTTCTTTATACTGGGGAAAAAACAGTGATATTGAAATCAATTTTAATACCAGCAAAAGGCATTTTATGAAAGATTTATTTATTTATACATACAAGAGCTGGGGTATAGGCCAGAGCTGTGGGGGGAGTGAGAAGATTGACCAGAAACAGAGTGAGGGTGGGCAGCAGAACAGGCAGATCGACTGAAATACACCGCTGAAGGGAGCAGCGGGTGCGACAGGAGAGGTCTGCTGCGTCATGTGGGTCAGCTGCAGTGACTGTTGATATCTTCATAATGCTGAGACTTGAGACTTAACCCCTTGTACCATGAAGGAGGCCCCAGCAAAAGGCATTTTTAAATGTACTTTATATCCCTTAATAGTGCCACACAAAGAAATACAGAGGCAACTGCTGAAGAAAATGTAAAATCAGCTTGAAAAGCTGCTGAAGTGCACTGTTAAAAAGTCAAATATGTAACTTTTTGAAATTAGTTTTTTCATATAAGTGTCTAAACAGTTCCTGTTTATTGTATTCAGGGAAATGGAATAAATATTCCATATGCATAACTTTGACTCTCAATTTGAAACATGAACTACAAATACCATGATAAACAGTTTTTACTGTACCTTTTGTTTTCCTGATTACTAGCCTAAAATGGGCTATCAACAAAATCAAATTGAAGTACATATGGATAACATGAATCTAAATTTAATCAACGGCAGATTCAGAATATGAGAATCCACTGAACAAATTTCAGCCCCATTTTTTAGGAAAAATTTTAGTCATAAATCAAAATAATGCTTTTCCCATTAAGTTGGGCATATGTTTGAATGAAAAAGTTCACATTATTTATTATAATACTGACAGAATAGAGATTAATTAGGATCATATATACAGATACAGATACTTACGCTATTTTCAAATAAGAGAATAATTACTCTGAATTTTAAAATTTTCTTTATGTACAAGTGAAAGTTAATAATACTGTAGAGGTTCAAATTTCTAGGCCATAGGCAGATAACCTGCTGTTAACATTAATGATTGGAGTTTTGTTTAAATAATAGCTATGTAATTAGGACCGAATAGCTTGACAGATGTTTGACACACACAGCTTCTAAGGTTTCATACCTTGGAAGGAAAGAAGGAAATAGCTAACAAAAATTGATAATATCCAAAAATGATTTAGAAGAATAAGTCTTTGTCTTTTCTTATATGCCCTTTTGCTTCCTCTTTTTCTCCATCCCTCCCCACCGTACCCCTCTCTCCCTTCCCTTCCCTCCCTCCCTTCCTCCCTTCCTTCCTTCCTCCCTTCCTTCCTTCCTTCCTTCCTTCCTCCCTCCCTCCCTCCCTCCCTCCCTCCCTCCTTCTCTTCTCCTTCCCTCCTTCCCTCCTCCCTCCATCCTCTTCCCTCCCTCCTTCCTACTTTATAGCTCTCTTTCTGTCTCTCTCCCTCTCCTACCTTTCTTTCCTCTCTCTCTTTCCCTCCCTTCCTTTCTTTTATTTGTCTTTTTTTCTGGTTTGTCTTTGTTTGTAGGAGAAGGTATATATTAGGGGAGCACCCTGATATTCTGTCTCTATGCTCATGTTTATGCTTCTAGAATTAAATAACACTGGTCAACAGTAAGATCATAACTGACTTACAGAGGCCCTAATCTGTAGTATCTTGGTGTGCTGAACATGAATAGAACCCTGAAAATTGTTTATTACTTCTCATTTTGAAGATACTTCATATAATTCATTTTATATGTTTCACCGTGTCAATGTATCCAGTAGGAGTGCAACAAGATCTAAATCAGCATAGAATGATGTAATATAGCATCGCATTGTGTAATACCATCATACACACATCATCCAGAATTGATTGCTTCATTTTCTCATGCAATGCAATACTACTGCTAGGCGGCTGCTGAAGTAAGCTGACATCAGCAGTGCACTATAGAAAGCCCTGTCGGAAAGGTTGAACACTGAAAATATTTCAGACTTTGTGTGAGACACTTTAAGCTACTGTACCATAGAACTGTTATTATTTTATCCATTTAGGCACAATCCAGAACAGTAATGCCTCAAAAGTGCGTTAATAGCATGGACAATTTCTGCTCTATTTGTGGGGAAGTGACATTTGCCAACCAGAAGAAAAGTATCACTTCTCAAGTGAAGAAGGCTTATCATCTTTACCTGGGATGCAAGGTTGGTGACCAAGACAAGCCTTGGGCCACGCATATATGCTGTGCTACATGTACAACACAGCATTCATAGTGGTGAAATGGCAAAAGACCATCAATGCCATTTGCAGTCTCCATGGTGTGGAGAGAGCCAAGCAACCACAAAAAAGACTGTTACTTCTGCTTGATTCCTCCTCTTTCCAGCAGAATAACGAAGCCAAAGAAGTTGAGAATAGTCTACCCAAACATTCTGTCTGCATTGAGATGACTGGTTCAACAACTTGATGCAGGGTGATGTGAAACAAGCATGGAATGCTTTTCGCCTAGTGTCTACAAACTTTCTTGGGAATGTTAGGGCAGAAAACTACAAGGAACTAGTAGAAGACATGCTGATGCAGTATCAGGAACTTGGTTGCAGTATGTCTCTTAAGCTCTACTTCCTTCATTCCCATCTGGATTTCTTCCCTGAAAACTGTGGTATGGTAGGGGTATGGTGGTGATGAACATGGCGAACATTTTCATCAATGGAACAAAGATACCAGGGAAAATGGTCCACTACAATGCTAACTGACTACTGCTGGACACTCCCTAGAGATGCTCCTGAACAGCACCAGTACAAGATACAAGTGAAGAAATCTAAGAAGTAGTCTATTACTTGATTTTTTACAGGTATTAACTGTAGGCCTATTACTATTGGCATGCATTTGGTGATGTAAATATCCATTTATTGCAGATTACAAAAAACCTAGAGCCAAAATCAGAATTTGACTGTCATATTTTGTTGAGCACATACAAATTGATAGGAAATGACTAATTTTATTTCAGTAACATGACTTTTGTAAAAATTTGTTGACCAGTGACTGGCATGCATTGCATGATGTAAACATCAATTTATTGCAGATTACAAAAAAAAAAAACTAGAGCCAAAATTAGAATTTGACTGTCATATTCATGTTGAGCACATACAAATTGATAGGAAATGACTAATTTTATTTCAGTGATATGACTTTTGTAAAAATTTGTTGACCAGTATAATGGGAAGACAAGTCAAACTGCAGAGTCCAGAAGAGACACATAACCATCACAACTATAATGTATTAGAAATCACTGTTCCATAGAGGTATGAGATGATTTCAGTCATATTAGAAAAATTAAACAGATTATCCATAGCCTTAATTGCTATCATCCTATTCTCCCTTACTGGCTAAGAGCAGAATTTCCTGAGGAAGGAAACTAGCTCTCTGTCAAACAGAAAACTTAATGCCCAACCAAATAAATGTTTAAGTAGATTAATTAATAAAATAAAAATAAATCACAAAATTAAATTATCTGCTCTGTCTGACCTTAAATACCAGACTGTATCTGGTTTTCTCAGGGCCTCTTTGGACAAATTTGCCTAGAACTTCTTCCCTAACTTTTGACTTGCCTTTATATATTATGTGGTGGTTAGAAAGAGAATTAGTATTGAGCTGTAAAAGTCTCTGTAACTCTGCTAACACTCCATAGGCTTAGCTAAGCAAATTCCCATAATACCTCAAGTTGTATGGGAATTAAAACCTTGTTTACAAAGCATGTGCTAGAGCTGTTCACCTATTACTTATTCTCAACTAATATTCTACATCTCCTGTAAACATAAACATGAAGTTCATGTACTTTAAAAATTGTTAAAATATATCATTTTTCTTTCTCCCTACAACCCTCAAATTCAGCTGTTGTTTTTCAGTTTTATAAGTCACACTTTAATTGTTATTTGTTAAATTTAATTCCTGAAAGAGTTATAGAAGATCTGAATGCTTTTTTTTTTTTTGTGGAAAGCAACAGAAATTCTGATTAAGAAAGGGAAATGCATTGCACTGTAAGCACAATTTCAGGAATTCTGTCTTCCATCTAGAGACAGAAGCAATCAATCATGACTGACATGATGAGATGCGAAGAGTAAAGATGGCACGACATGATCACCTACAGAAACTGTTATATTTATCCCATCTGTAACTCATTCATTGTTTCTCCAATTTTCTTAACATCCCCCTGCTCACCTCTGAAAAACTGGCAGAAATTTCAGATGGGTTTATTTTTATGACCCCATGGTTTCACTCTATTCAATATTTTGGGGGAAATGCCAACTCTCATGCTGACTTCTTTTATTAAATATTTTTTTAAATATGCATGATCTGAAAACTGAGAATTCTATATTTATTCAACTAGTCAATTTAGTGCTTAAGATACCTAATCTCCTAGCACTTAACAGCCAGGCACCCCATCAGGTTTCTTGGGAAAGAGAGCATTTTTATTGTGGTAACAATGAAACTCTGTTTTTAGGATAGATTCTCTCTCATCTGCCAGCACAGCACATGAAATCCAAAACTAAACTGGTGGGATACTTGTTCTCTAAGCTCCCTCACTCTAAGTCACTTCTCTATTCTGTTTGGTGTACTCGTAAAAGAGTAGAAAGAGTGGAACTAGGACATTCACCCTAGGTTTTGTCTATCTGCCTGAGGAAAATCAAATTAATATTCCTTCCAATACCAAAAGAAGTTTGGAGCCCTAAGAGAAAATAGTCCTGAAGATGGAGAGGAATGGCAAATAGTTCTCACCCTGATCTCCCCTTCGCCTTAAATTTCTGAGTATATGTTGTAGAATATGATCGCATTCACTGAGAATTTGTAACACTGCCTTTATATCTAATCCTATTATATATATATATATATACTTTATGTTTTTTTATAAATAATCTTTTTTATTTTTATTGAATAACACTAGTTTACAAACAAGCAATATTTTAGCATTTACATGCAAGGGGTCATCATTTTTTATCTGTTTATACTTTCACAGTGCATAGTATTTCTGTTTTTCTTTCTCTGTAGAGTTGCAAAGTTACACACACATGCTTATTCATACATGACACATTCACTAAAACAGATTTGAAATGTAAAAATCTTGGCACTAAAGAGCATGGTATGTTTAATAAAATA
The DNA here is from genome assembly GCA_004024925.1 of Scalopus aquaticus. NCBI lineage: Eukaryota > Metazoa > Chordata > Mammalia > Eulipotyphla > Talpidae > Scalopus > Scalopus aquaticus. The sequence continues at coordinate 67,651 of PVIJ01003047.1, read as the reverse complement.
ATGCACAATTCAGACATTTAAAATTTTTAATTAAAACTCCCAGGTTAGAATGTTAGCTTCAAGAACCAAGTATTTATCTTCCATGTTTATTGCTTTATACCCTCTCTCATCATTTGGCATTGATTTTTATGGGCAATAAGATAGCTTCCAGGTCACACTGACTAGTAGTATTTGTGGGTTCTGGTAAGTTGATCATCAGTATGCTCCGTCATCAACCCTATCTGTACCATGCTAGAGAATTCAGTCGCCTGACTTCTCAGTGAGGGACACAAACACACACATATATGCACACAAGAGTGCCAGCATAGTGTATGGAGGGGAAATAGTATAAGATAATCAAGAAATGAAAAAAAAAAGACATATAGAAAAGAAGGATAACATCTTGAAAATAGATATTCATCTATTAGACTTAACACGAAGAGTCAGTAAACCTCTTGTCACACACACACAATAACAAGAAAGCAGTTGGGAATGCAGGGCTAAAATATTGGCTTAGCCAATATTATTATTACAAAAGTATTATTACAAATGCTACTGAGTAATTGGTAATAAATACCAAACTCATACACCTGTCGTGTAAGTTTGACTAATAATTCATATTGAATTTAATCTAGTTAATATTTTATAAGTTTATCCACACAGTGATCAAATTATTCTTAAAGAAATTTCTTGGGTTTGAAAACCCAATTAATGCTTTCTTTCCAGGTGTTGAGAGAAAGAAAGTTCCAACTATTTATAAATAGACCAATACCTCAAAATCTCACTTTCTTAGTTAGGAATTTTACATTCATTCCTTCTTGAGAAAAAAATATGGAAACAGTGAGAAGAGGACACATGATGGCTATCCTAGAAGATTTTAGTAACAAATAAATAAATATATGAGTGGTAAATAATAGTTAATTCCTAATTTGACACAATCACCAGGAATAAGTTTCCATGGATCTGCTCATAGTAAGGAATATTTTTAGTAGCAATAATACTGATTTATGAAATAGATTGTAAAATGAGTTAATAAACTATCTTCATATTCAGTCTGTCAAATTCCTGTGTTAAACAATTGGGTTCATTGAACGAACTAATTGGATGCCTTACCAAAAAGAAAAAAGAGTGGACATTTTCTGCAGTATAAGATACATGTGGATAGAATTTAAGCAAGTGAGCTTTTTCTCTGTGTAATCCAAAAATATAACTGAGTATATATTTTAAACACATACACACAATGGAAGAAATCAAACTAAATGTGTGTGTTTAACCTCTTCAACTTTCTGAATATTGGATGGAGGTTGTAGTAAGATTGGGTATGACAGTCAGGAAGCTAAGTTGAAAATTTTCTCTTTGTATAAGTTATTTTTGCCCTTCTCTGTTCATAAATTAAATGGAAACAGATGACTTCTTCAGAGGTATTTATCCATTTTTCTTCAAAAAAAAAACCTGATTTCACAAAGATGAATTAAATGATTGATTGTACTAATAATCAATACTTAAACAGTAAGACTGGGAAAAGTAAACCATGTTTGCTATTGAATGTTCAGTTATATTTGCTTCTCACTCTTGTTTCACATCTATTACCATCCTTTGGGATAATAATAATCCTAAAACCAAAGAAATTAGGGCAAAAACTAAAAAGGGAATTATCTTATTTTCTATTACATATAATGCATTCCCTTTTGTACAGCAATACAATTTATTAAGTTTCTTCTAAAAACAGATACTAGTAGAGATGCTGTAAAATCATCATTTTAGTGCCAAATTTCCAAGTAAATTCAAGTTCTTTTCCAATTTTTAATTCTCAAGATTCTCTGATAATGTTTGTTGTAGGAATTTGTACAGTCTTATTATTGCAGCTTTAATCATATCAGATAAGGTAAAAACAGTGAACACATTAAAACTTCTATATAACTTTAAGTTCTCATATGGCATTGCAACATCATTTTCACTATTGTTGTCCAGAAATCATTTTGGACAAAATTATGAAGTGGAACATTAGCTTAGGCTTTTCTACTTCCCCTGCCTATCTTTTTGACATTTTTTTCTTTCTTTCCCTTTTCTTAAGAACCACTGAAGAATTCACCCCTTTATTAAATACTTTCATCATTAAGTCAATTAAGCAAAAGGATTGTGCAGACATTCTATTCAAGAATTAATTGCATTCACATTTGTTTTGATGATAACAAAACTAATTTAATAATACAACTTATATATGATAAAAATTATGGCATTATGGATCATAGAAAGGAATATTCATGTTAAAATAAGTCTCCTTAGCATCTCTGATAAATATGCCTTTTTTCATCCCTAAGACATGTCTTAAAAGTTGTGTTTCTGTTAATCTGTGTACCGTGTGTGTGTGTGTGTGTGTGTGAGAGAGAGAGAGAGAGAAAGAGAACTTGTACTTTTCCTAACAATAAAAAGAATCATAATCCTATACACACATTGACAAATTTCTAAAAATTGTTTTTATATCTTTGAGTGTTATATAACTAAAATTTTCACACTCATCACATCCACTGTGTACATGTATAGATGTACATTTGTAATAAAAACTACTCATAATAAATACTTACCTACCTGTCTTAAACTTTTGTGTTGCATCCATAAGAGGGTACTTTAAAAATGCCAATCTCATTTATTTCTAGATGTAATAAATGGCAACTATAATTTGTGAGGATTGATAACCAGGACCAGGCAATGGCATTTAAACCAATGAGAAATCAGTATAATTGACAGCTGTTCTTCAAGGCTCAAATTCCCCATGGGACATGACACTGGCAAACAACTGTTAGTGAGCCATCATCCTATGACAATTTATGATCACTGAAATTTTAGGACACACCAGTACTTACCAGAATATATTTATAGGCTGTATAATGAAAGAATTTTCATTAGAAAATTAATCTGCAAGAGAATACCTTTCATTCTCTGTATATTCTCTATATAGTTATTGTATAATGAATTTTTATGACTAGAAATATTAATCACTAAATACCAAACATCTTCCTCAAAGCTACTGGAGACATTTAATCAATAGGTAAAATGCCAACTAGACATTGCAAAATATATTCCCTCTACTGTCAAAGACCATTCTTCAGAATATTCACACTAGAGAATGTTACAGTCTAGCAAATCTGCTACCATCCCAGCAAGTAGTGGTTCACCATTTATAAAAATTCAGTACTTGCTTAAGTCTGGAAGTTTGCCAACTACAGCAAAGAAGTTACCAGACCAGAAACAAAGAGACAATCTGAGTCATTGCCTTAAGTTATCTCATCCATTATCCAATAGGCCACATCATCAAATAAGAAGCTGGGGGAGTATGTGTTGGGAAGAAAACAAAGGCAACAAGATAAATCAAGTAACAAAAGTCATTCTTTTTTTGAAAGTCCTAATTAGCTGTTTTTTTCTTATCATTTGTACTGTCCTTATGGTGCCCTCCTTCCTCTGGTATCTTTTTTCCTGATTTCCTAGAACCAAATAGAATGCTTTGCCACATAATTTTCTCTACCATTTCCTCATGCATTAAAACTAACCTCTTTTCCTAGCCTCTGTTCTATAAAACTGCACTTTGGGGAAGGTGGTAGTTTCTTTAATTTACATAAATATTTTAAATATATCTCCTGTCATCAACTATATGATAGGGGCTAGTGATAAGAGATGAAGGTAAAATGGTTCCTTTACTCAAGGAGTTGCATGTCTAGATGAAAATATTTCTATGGAAGGGGTAAAAATATATTATTTGTAAAGTCTGTCTAGTTTTTCATTTTAATAGAGTGCTTATATAGAGAATTAATATCCTAAAATTGTAGTTTTAATGGAAAGAGTCTTAGAGAATACATAAAGGGTGGGAAGGTCAATTAAGTATGGACAAGAAGTTATAAAAGGAGACCTTTAAGTAATAGCTTCACAACATATTTGCCTGTTCAATATTATTTCATTTAAATGCAACACTATCTCTAAGTAAATATAATATTGTTGAATATTAAAATTATTCGATCATTGGTTAATATTATCATAGAGTTTTTCTGCAAGTACTGTAATCATACAGTTAATTGTATAAAAGTATAAAATTGTATAAAAGTTGTATCATTGTATAATTTTTTATTTTTATTTTTTATTTTAATTTTTTAATTTTTTATACAGTTGTATAATTGTATAAAAGTTTGTCTCAGCTATTGGAGTGAGGCCATTCCCACTAATAGTCACCTCAGTAAGGGCCAAGTGAAGTAATGCTCCTCAAACAGAGGTGATGGCCATTCATTGTACACGTGAAAGTGTCTGGAGTCCTTTCTGATTGTTGCAAATGAGGGTAATGGTAACAGTAGCTTGTGTACAGAGACTGGGGAGAAGGGTGGGCTACAAAACATTCTACAGTACACAGGGCATACCCAACAACAAGGAATTCTCTAATCCCCTATGGCAGAGCACTGAGCTTGAGAAAAACTCATATAAAGGGCATTGAGGCAACTCTTTCTCTAAAGGCATGTCTTTTCCATCCTGAGAGTCCTCCCAGGATGTGCTAGGGGCAAACTCACCATGATAGGATTAAAAATGTGATATTATCACACTATACCTAAAAACATATAATACATTTCTCAAACTTGAATAAGTATTAAAATATCTGGGATATTTCTTTAAAATACATATTTATGAGTCAACTGCCAGGGATTTGTGTTCAGTAGGTTTAGAATGGGAGTCAGGAAACTTCATTTTTTCCAGAAATTCTAATATGAATGTTTGGAGGACCATACAACCAGAAACACTGATCTACTGTGTAAAACCCAAGTTCTTTAACATCATACACGTCTCTACTATGGTTTAATCCCTGAACATTACTTCTCATACATACATTGCCTTCTTCTGTTGTTTACTCTCTATGCCAGCAATATTGGTCTACCAGAAGTTTACTAAACTTTGTACTATTACATGAGTTCCCCACAGTTCATATGTTTCTTCTGTCTTGATCACCTTTTTTTCTTTGTTCTACTAGTAAATATGAGTAGTGTGTTGGCAAATGTTTAGTGACTGTCCATAAACAACAAAGAAAAAAAAATCCCTGATTCATAGTATTTACCAATTTCTGTGGTATAAATACTCCTACCATCACCAATTTCAAGCTACGTTTTGAACACTAAGTTGGAAAGAGATGTGTAATCAGCTCTTGAGAACTAATGTTAGGTAACTCCAAACAATGTTACAAATAATCAGTATCTTTTATCCTTCCATGAAGCCTTTACCGTAACTCAAGACTGTTTCTTGTATGCTTAATATTGCAGTGATTACATTCTCTCATTCATATTTTTTAACATGCACATTATTCACTAGGCTCTGAATCTTTGAAATGAATGCCTGTGTTAATAAAAATGTGTTTTATTAAATTTTACCCCATATGTGTTTGTATTTAGAATGAGTTATGTTTTATTTTTGCTATGCCAAGTTTTTTTAATAAAAATGTTAAAATCTAAATCTTTAGTATTTTCCAAGTTTCAGCTTCAGTAATGTTAAAGGTTATCAAGTCAAAGGGTTTTTGTTCATACTTAAGCCAAAATATTAAAGGGGAAAAGTGTGTCTTTTTGGAAGCCAACCTAAGCACAGTGAGGTATGAGACTTTGGGAAGTTAACTTTGGGCTACTTTTCACTAATGAGAAATTTTCATCAAAGAATCCAGGTTCTCAGTTATTTCAGTGTGAGAAAGCTGTGTTTACTTACATTGTACTTAGTCAACGTTGCTGAGTTGAGCTATTTCTACTTTTAAATTACCAGAGACTTCTTAACCGGGACCAATTTTTCTCAGAAGGGATTTCCTTAATGTTTCACTTATAAATAATTACTTTGCTGAATTAGTATGTATTTTTGAGGACAAAAATGTTTGATAATTGTTCTGGTATCCAGAAAAGATTAAATGAAGACTTTTTATGGGAAAGACTTTTTTATAGGAAAGTGTAAATCTTAAATATGTGGGCACATTGTTTTCTTTCATCTGAAAAGATACATAGTTTTCTTTCTGAACCCTCAGAAATTCACTATATGTATATATTACCTCAGTCACTTGCGCTATCTCATCATATTAATACTAGACACTGTGTTTTTTTTTACCCAAAAAACAATTCTAAAAATTTAACACTAGTGAATGTTTTCTCTCTTTCTCTTTCCATATGTATGTGTAGTGTGTTATGAGTAGTCATAGATTAAAATAGATCTAACAAATCATAATACAGTATAAACAAAGGAAATGATCTTCCTGTAAAGGCATAGGCATAAGGATAAATTAAACAAACCATAGCATGCTCTGGTATAGTATGTTCTTTTTAGACTTTATGGAATTCTAAGTTGAAACCCAAAGAGTAATGTCTCTACTGGGAGTTAATGGTGATTATAAACAAAATATATGGGGTAGTTTTTAAAAAAGTATCTTTAGATGAAAAATGCACATATATGGTGCCCATACCACCTTTTTGCTTATTTGCCTTTCAGTAGTTTATGGAAAGATGGAAGAACTTAAGTAGTAGTTCTAGATGCGATTCAGCGGGAGAAAAAAATTATTTATCACTGAGCCAACTCAAACTATTTCCAACTCAAGAGCAACCCAAATAATGTTTAACTTTTCTGGCTTAAATTACTCATTTCAAAAGTAAGTTGAATTTGGCAGTAAAAAGCATTCTATAAGCTGCTAGGGCAGAAACTTCAGAAAATGATATTTAAATGCAGTTGATCAAATCCTTGATAAGATTGAAAATCATTAAAGATCATTTTAATTTTGATCATTTGCCATTTCAGGTTTGCCATTGAAAAGTGACTTGCTTCCAAGCTTGTATCTCAAAGAGAGCTAGAAATGATTGTGAAAGAATAATATTAGGCAGGCATTCCAAACGTTGATCAGACACAACTGTACAGTAGAATTTGGTGATGTAAATGGCATATGTTTCGTAAGAATGGGTTTTACAACTTTTTCAAAGCTTTACTCCCTTTGAATGATGGGCCTCTTTGCCTAGGAATAAAATAATTACATATGGTACTGTACTAAAGCACTCTCTTAAAAATATATTGCATCAGGGTCATGGTGTTGTAATTGAGAATTTTAAAGGTAAGAGAGTGAACTTTTACATTTAATATCTCAGGGACTTTGGATCCTTTCCACCCAAAACTTGGCTTGTAATTTTTCTCCACCAGTGATTTTAATGGTTTAAATTAGCAATGGCTTTTCAAATTGTGAAATACCCAATGATTTAGTTTTGACCAAAATTTAAACAATTAGTTCTAACCAACCCCAGTCATTAAAAAAAAAAAAATCAGGTTTTAGAGGAAAAGAAATAAATATGGTTAGTTAATTTCTTTTTGCTCAGAGACGTGTATATCTTAAAATACAAGTCTGGGGAGTCTAGCCTGAGGGGGAACTCCCTTTTTCTGTCAATAGTTTCCTAACATAATTTGTGTGTCAGTGAAAATTCAAGAATTGTGAGAAACAGTTTCAAAACATGAACCTCTTCTATCTTTCATATACTTGTGAACAATATTTCTGTGGCCTCAGTTTCAGAGTTTGTAGCTTAATTTTACAGTGAAATATCTTTTGCAAATTGTGAAAAAGCAGAGAGAGCTTGAAAGATGATGTAGATGTCCTGGCTTCATTCCATTGCAAAGTTCAGGATCTTGAGCATTGCCTGGTCTAACTAAAAAAGCCTTTGGTGGCAAGTTGCCAATTTCAGTTAAATTTACGCACTATTAGTCTTACTTGAGAGTCTTTGGATTTCTACTGAGTAACTCAGCAGACAGAGAGACATAATGCCCATCTAGCATTGCCTGGATCAACAAGTTCATTTGAAGGCTGTTAACAGAGAGACTGAAAAGGAGGCTGCATGTAGGGATGTGGAATCCTGAGTCTTCTCATGGATAACTGTATGGTTTGTGAGAAATTATGCTGTGATTTTCTACTATTTTTATTTAAAAGATGATTCAGATTAAATTAGTGTCAACAAAGGCAGAGGATGGCTTTGGAAGGATACAGGAAATTAAGAAAAATAAAGTATTTTTCTAAGTACTTCTTTCATAGATGTTCTTATCTTTGGATAAATATAGTGAGAACAAAGAAAAGTTATCTGATTTATTTGGTATTAAACTTGTGTGTGTATTTTAAGAAATGGAGTTGCTACCATTCAAGATCTCTCAGATTTTCTGGATTTGTTACTCCATAGCAAGAGTCCATTTATCTACAGACTTTACTAAACATGAAAGTTGAATTAATTGAATTCTCTGTAGTAATTTTACAAGTAAAAACAGTGGACTGGGAGTGGGTGGTCTACAGTGTCATTATGATCTCAACTAGTCACAATCTGTAGCTTCACAATAATTTTTGGATCTGTCCAATAGAGAGAGATTAATTATTTCCTAAATTTCCTTCTTGCCATAAAATTAATATCACTATGGCAGTATTTTAAGAATTATGCTATAAGGATAAAAAAGTGAAAGGAGAAAAAGACACAAGCATTTGTTTAGTGACTCAAGCCATGAGATTTTTGCAACTCGGTGGAAAATAATAAATTGGAAAATAGAACAAAAGAAAGAAGTATGATGTTAGTGTTCCTGAATAATCATAATAACTTTATGCTCACCATCTTGGCTTTAGCAATCACCAAAAAAACCACAACTATGACAGAGGAAAATGGTGCCTCACAAATCAATTTACAGAATTCCAGTGCATGTCAGTAAGTGCAAACTACTTGGAGGGAATCTGGATTTAAACACTTATGGAATTCCTATATTCCCTACCTCTTTCCATAGAATTTCACTAAGTTGATTCATGAAGGTAGAAATGGAAAATGATCATGACAACATAGCCTGAGATATAGGGCTCTATGAAGAGATTTGATTGAATGGTATTGAAACAGTACTACTGTTTAACACACATGTACTTTGCTCTATTGAACACTGTTCATATTTTGAAAGCTGCAACAGGATAAATTTCAAATCTTGTAAATGAAATTGTAATAATGAAATTTTATTAGAAATTTTGAATTTGTCTGGTGTAATCTCACTGGTCCAAAAACAATTAGTACTGATTTTTAGATAAATGAATAAAAATGGTGGACGGTGCTTTGAAAATGCATAATTTCCTTTATTGTTAGTATGAAAATCATGATATCAATTAATTGGGTTTTTGTACACAATGTATAAGAACTTCTCTTGTTTTATTTACAGTATCACTGTCCATGTTTATTTATTTATGCATTCAAGTGATTTAGCACAAATTATGTGTCAGGCACCAAATCTGAAACTGATAAATGATGAATAAGATCCAGTCCCAGTCTTCTAGGAGCATAGGATATAGTCAAATAATACTGGATTGTATGTTCTTTGTCATAATGGCAAGTTTCAGTGGCCTATGACATAATTATTTTCTGACACAGAACTAAATATTCTATAATCAAGCAACTTATTTCAGTGCCTGTCTACTCCATGGTGCACTGCTACTATGTAAAATGATGCTCACAAATGCTCCTTAGTAGAATTCTTAAAAGATAAAAAAGTGAATATACACTAAAATTAATCCCAGTTCAATCTGGGTATTATTTTATGTGGAATTAGGATATGAAGATATTAGCCAAGAAAATGAAAACTGAGTGTACCTGCATACAACTGTGTGTTCTATTTTTCAGGCTTAACAGCTTAGCTGTAACATTTGTACATTAGCTAAATAACATCTCAAGGGGAGCTGGAGATAGAACCTTGATGTCTACTGATTGTACATGTGTGAGTTTGTGCTCTCAAAGGATGGTCCTTAAAAAACTCCCTGCTGGAAGCTATTGTGCATATTGTAAAAGGACTGTTGCTAAGTGCCAATTGAGCTAGTACTGTATACTTGCCATTTAAAAAGAAGATTTCATACCACTTGATTATGTTAAATAGAAATGTTTGAAATTTATACAGAATTACATCAAAATGGCACAGTAGTTATATGTCTAAAGAGCTGTGACTACTCTATCCCATAACTAATGTCAGTCTGTCTAGTAGATGGTTTAATGTAAGACTGCCACAGAATGTGTTACATGAGAAGTGGAGAAAGTCTTAGAATAGTGAAGCCATAAATATATATTGTAATAGAACCTAAACCTATGTTTGCATTGAAATACACACATACACACACACACACACACACACACACACACACACGTAATGTTTCAAATAACTCAAATGGAACTCTGAATTTTTAAGTCTAAATAGTTCTAAAACAATTAAGTAAGTTTTTGCATGTACTTTCTAAAGTCAAAGTAGCCCACTTAGTGCAGTAGAGGGGTCTTATGGGAATATACAATGTTGTGTTACTTTTAAAAATTTCTTCTGAAGATGTCATCTCTTCAGAGACATAATTTTCCCTCTAAATTAAGAGGAAGGAAATAAATATAAAACAGTATATTAATAATGAATTAATTAAATAGGGGGAAGGACAAGCTTTTGCAATCTTGTAAGTGGGTCCCCTCTATCAAAAACTCATTTTTCCAGTGACTACGTGTTCCCTTCTCTGCATTAGTAGAGTACACAGTCATAAATGCAATTATAAGTTACCTTAAGTCATAAAAATATGAGACTGCGACTAAATTCCATTACCTATTTCCTCTTCTTCCAAAATCCCATGAAACTAGCAAAAAAAGATGCTTTTTAAGTACTAAAATTATGCTGTATGTAAAATATCTTAAAGAGATCCAGCTGTGAGTCAGAAAGTTTGAGAAAACCTTGAAAGATAAGATGAAGGTGACAAAAAAAAAAAATAGGAGGTAAGACACATTTCAGATCCACAGAGATAGATAGGCACAGACTCCCAAGAGTCCGAACGAAATGCTAAACCTAGAGCCCACAAAATTTTATGATGTGAATTACACCTCAGCAAAACTGTTTAAAACATTGTTTTAGGGAACTGAAAAAAACATTTGGTCACGTTAGAAGGGATTAAAAAGGATCTCCTACTTCCCCACTTACAAGTATCAGTTTCATTAGCATTTTTAAAAAACAAAAGTGTGAATTGGGAATGACTTTTTTGGGGTAAATTGGGTAGGCATAAGGCTGAAAAAAGAAAAATGAGTTTCACTTAGATCCATATATCACTGGGAAAAATTGGGGAGAGAAGAAGAGGCATCTATCATTAAAATATTCCACCACAGGCATCCCTCCTCACTCACCTGCCTTCACTCTCATATAGAGGAAGAGCTCTTTTAGAGAACTAACTATTGAGGATAGTGCATACCTGCTAAATATATTAATCAACCTGTTCTTCGTTTACAAGTATGAACCTATAGCCATGTGTCATTAAACGTTTGATGAAAGCCCGTAGTTTGAAAGGGGAGGTTCAGTAGAAACAAACGGAAACAATAATAGTAACCTTAGATTTGAGAAATTGTCTCAAAAATTGCTATATTGAAAGTACTAATCAGAGATCAAAAAGAGTCCCTGGGCATTAAAAATACCACTTGCCCCCAAAAGAAAATCCTTGACTTACTGAAAAAATGACTTGGAAATATTTCAAAGCAAGTGATTTGAAAGAAACTTAAATACCATGGAATTCAGAGCAAAAGATGAGGAAATAAAAAATATCAGAAAAAAAGTACAAAGATGTAAGGGTTTGATTCAAAACTCATCATATAAAGCTTTTAGAAGTAGAAGAGAGAGACAATGAAGGGGCGTGAACAGGAGATAGAAGAAAAAAATGATCATCATCACATTTCACAACCACCAGAAATGACAAAAATTAATTTGATAATATTCAGTATTAGTAAGTATATTGGCAGTCAGTAATCTCACAAACTGCTTAGTAAGAATTTAGCAATTTCTTTTGAGAAGCAGTTAATTTACCTGGAATTAATTTAATCTAGCATTTTATGACTTATGAATAGTTTGCCCAAATGAGCAAAGACATATATTCCAGTATGCAATTTGTATGATTTTAATGAGTAAAACTTGAAACATTGTATCCATTTATAGTAATAGCACACCTATGGAGTCATTTAAAGTTGAGAAAAAAATTTATATGCTTATATGGAGAAATACTAGATATAGTTGAAATTAAATGCAAATTAACAATTTAAATAAAAATTTTATATGTTAAAAAAGAGCACAGATATAGCTATACATTCTTTTATGTGCCTAAACATTCCTAAGAAAAAATTAAATTGCTAAATTCAAAATATTTATTTGCTTTAATAGGATGTTAATAAATCACAATATCTTCAAGTTTGTTAAAAATATTGAATAAAAATAAATGTCATTTTAAAAATCAAAAATTTCATGTGTAAGTAACTTTTAATAAAGACAATGGCTAAAAATAAAGCATTAAAATGGGTCAAAGAGGAAATTCATATATTGTCTTCTAGAATAGAAAATGCATATCCCTGGCTTATTCATAACTCATTATTTATATCATTAAAATATGAACTATTTCTGTGCATTTTCTGATTTCATCGTGTGTAAATACTAGAATTATCAAGAGCTATTTTTAAATCCATCTAAAAAATTAGATTACTAATATCTCATAGTCATCTAAAAATAACAGAAAATTGTCTACTTATTCTATGGGTTAGCTACGCTATTAGTCACTTTCTCTTATCTCATCAACTACCAACTTAAGGTCCTTTTATTCTTAATCATCAGGGAAAAATTGTATACATTTGAAATCAAACCATTTTACTTTTCCTAAGTACTATTCACTCAGGAAAAAAAACAACAACTGATATAAGAAAATAGTGAGTATAAAAGGTAAAATATATGTGCAAATATGTATTTAAAAGAGGAACCAATATAAAGTACCATATGAAATCATAGTAGAAGAGTGGTAAAATATTAGACTCTGAAATGTATTCTGGACATTTTATTAATGTGTACCTTGAAGAACTAGTAATCCTAAAATGTTAACCCTTACTACTGGAAAATTTTCTTACTTCTACTTTTGGCATTCTGACTTATTAGATGGTCTAATAAAAGTCTTCTACTATTAAGCAGCTCTATAAAGATAAGGTACATCTTTGAGGTATTGTTAGATTCTTAAGCTATTGGGAATATCTCCAAGATCTGCCTACTGTCCTTAGCACACACTACACACATTAACAGTGAACTCGAACTCATGGAGTAGAGTTAGGGTCAAAAGATGGGAAGTGAAGATGACAATAGTAGTGTTGCTGTCAAGACTTTCAGGGGCCTCTGGTAAAGTGAAGTTCATACAGGGATTCCCCTGTGAAATCAAGAAGAAAACTGAAGTAATTCAAGGTTTATATTCTTCCCAGTCATCTTCAAAAGAAAATACTTTTAAATGGAAACTTTTTCCAACCTAAGCCCATGGGACAGATAAAGATTAAATGAAACATTTGCAAATGAACATTGTCAGGCACCTAAGAAGGCCAGCTATATAGAAGAAATAGTGAAAAAAAGATATAAGCATCAAGGAATACTGGTATTGGAATTATCATTAATTTAATTAATTGCATATGAAATGTTTGAAAAACCAAAAAAAATGCATTAGTTAAGATGAGCATAAAACAAAAACTATCAGGAATGAACTGGATGGATTTTTGAAAATCATACTTTCGGACTGAAAAATGCAAGTGTGAGGATGGTGGGAAAAAGACCTCAACTGAGGGTTTAAATAGTAGCTTATACTTCCAAATTAAACAATGGTGTAAACCAACATTACTTCAATAAAATCATAATTAATAATAAATAGTAGATCAGACCCAGAGAAACACAGATCAAAACCAAAATAAGATAGCATCTTATACCTTTTTATAACACAATTTAAAACACTTTAAAACACAGCAATGCAAATAATGTTTTGATAAGGATGTGAATAAATTTAAAACCTCCTATGAAGTTGGTGGGAAAGTAAACTGATGAAACCACTATGGAAAACAGTATGGAAGTTTCTGAAGACATTAAAAATATTACTACCACATCACCCAGCAACCCACATTTGGGCATATAACTAAAATATTAGAAATTAGGAATTCAAAGAGTTATCTGTACACCAATGTTCATTGTAGCACTACCCACAATAGCCAAAATGAAATATTGAAAACAAATGAAACAACTGAAATATTAATTGAAAGATGAGTATAAAGAAAATGATATGTATGTATATGAATATTATTCAGCCTTAAAAAAGAAAAAAATCCTGTTATGTGCAATCACATATATGACTCTGTAGGTCATTATGTGTGAAATAAGTCAGTCACAGAAGGACAAATATTGTATGATTCCACTTCTGTGTGGTTTCTAAAATAGTGAAACTCATTGTAACAAGTTGTCAGAAACTGAGAGAGGCAAACAGGGAACTGTATTTTAATGTGTGTAAAGTTTCTGTTATGTGAACAAGTTGTACAGATATACTGTACAGTAAGTACCTATAATTAACAATATTTTATTATGCAATTTAAAACTTATTAAGAGGATAGATTTCAAAGATTAGTATTCTTACCAAAAAAAGACATCACAAGGAAAGTTCTGGAGGTAATGGTACCTTAGTTGTTGTGATAGTAAAGCACACCTTCTCCCTTTCTAATTTAGTAATTTACATTTCTTTTGGACACACACAGAATGAGAGTAGCTGTTAAATGCTGCATTTCTTCAAGCTTGCAGTGTTTTTATGGCACCCATGCTGCAGTATATACTGACATAAAGTTATTTAATCAATACTAATTTTTCCTCTTCTTTTTCCATAGGGCAAAAACTTACCTACCATATTGCACAAGATAGTTATTTTTGCTGCAGGAAAGTTACTTTATCATTAAGTATCAACTGTCAAACCCAATACAGAGAAAATCTAGAAAGTTGTCTCTGAGTGACTGTTTTGAAGTCATGGAACCTTGTGGGGGAGGCAAGTGTATTAAAATGAGATGGAAGAGGATCACGCTTCTCTGATCAAGAGCTGATGCTTCCCATTATTGCACTTTCCCCACATGTCAGTAAGAGGGGTTTTTCTAACACCAATCATCTTAGAACTCAACAGACAATTCGCTTATGTTTCGAGAATTTGGAGCACTGTTGCCTCGCCTCAGAACCAGACTTGCAGATAACCAATTGCACTCTGCTATGTAAGTCTGATCTGTAACTAAATATATGTCTAGGGTACTAGGAAGTTTAACAATAAGGTATTGATACGGTTTTTTGGGATATGTTCTTTCAGTAAATACAGAATGGTACAATAGTACTTAGACAAAAATACTTAACAACTATACTGTGTGTTACAAAAAATGTTTGCCAGTGACCCAATCGGGGAATTGATGATTATTCGGTTATACATTCATATTTGTAAAGTATCTAGGAGCCCCAATCTGCCATTTCTGAGGTAATTTTTCTTTGCAATTTCACAAGACAAATCAAAAGTAGTAAGAATTTTCCCAAGCTTCTTAAACCTAGTAAAGGATCCATGTTGAATACACTGAGTTTTCACAGATGTGAGAATGCCTCCTTCTAAACTCTCAGCACTTCCAGGTCATTCATGCTGACAAGGACCCAGGGTATGTGAATGTAGAGGAATAGGAAACATATCCCTTTAAAATAGTGTGTTATCTACATTTGATAAGGTCAGAGGGAGCTCTGAATATAGATCAACTGTGAAGCCCTAATCCTCTTTCCTTGACTTCCTCTGATAAATGTGATTTTCTTTTTTTTTTTTTCAAGATTTATTTATTTATGCATACAAGCTGGGGTACAGACCAGAGGTGTGGGGCGGCGAGAGGGTTCACCAGAGACAGAGTGGGGAGCAGAACAGGCAGATAGACGGAAACACACTGCTGAGGGGAGCAGCAGGCAAGGCAGGAGAGGTCTGCCGGCCATGTGGAAATCTCCCCTGCTGGGCATTGCTGCCAACAACTCCACAGCGCAGCGCCCAACAGCTGCACCACCAGGGAGGGCCGAATGTGGTTTTCTTGATAACCAAGGACCCGATAAACATCTAAGAAGACAATGCTTCCTTATACAAGTTGAAGATGAAAAGTTTATTAGTGTCTTGTTAAAAAAGTAAAATCCATCCAAATAAATTTAGACATTTAATTGGCTTTATTAAAGGATTCATGAATTGGGCAGTATCCTATCTAGCAAGTATGAAGGCTATGCAAGGGGGTGTACAAAATGGAAGACTTTTCCCAGGGGAAGGCAGATGTGTTTTATGCAGTTTGTCTCACTAATGCAGACTAGTAGTCTTTAGGTGGGTTGGTTTAAAATCACAATTTTGGGAGAGGTTGAGGTATCACCTAGTTTAGGTATTAAATCTTGGTGGAACCTGGCATAAATGACTCCATTTTGGTCTGTGATTTCTTTTTTAAAATAATTTCTGGTGGGTCAAGATCACACTAAAGCCCAGAAATTAAAATAGGTAAACTGAGAGATTTTTTTAACCTAGGTATTCTAATATGAGATGGTTCTAAATCATTAAATGAAAAAGTGGTCTGGTTAGCCACAGTTTCTATACAATTGACACTATAGAAATAGATTCAATATTAATTTGAACACCGAGACCAACCTGAGTTGAAATTTTCTATTTGTGATCATTTTTATTCTTTTGTGTTCTGTGGTGTACCAAAGCTATAAATGACCAAATTGGGTCTTTTGTTCACATCCAGAAATCCAGAAAGCCAAACTCTGAATAACAAGGAATGTCTTTAGATGGAGGAGTTTGTTGAAGATGGCCATTAAGGGATCAGCAAGATATGTACCCCATAAAAAACCAATTCCCCAAATGGTGGTGGTGTTGGGATTAGATAAGGGAAAGAAGGAATGTGAGAGAAACACAGGACTTCCCATTTCCAGGTCTGAGGAGGTGCCTCATATTCTGGATGACCTGAGTCAAGGTGTTTGACTTTCCCAGCAATCAACAGATGTTTGTTTCTGATGCCACTATTAATCCAGAGGGACACAAAGAATTAGGTGGAAATGGTCAATGGTTAATCATGAGGAGAGAACAGATGAAGAGAGAACAAAGGGTGGTTAGAATTTAATTCCATTTATTCCTAATTTTTAGTCTAGAGGAGTTTTTGTTACATAGTGAAAAGGATCCCACTACAAAGTCAGCTAGTATGTGTTAGCCCATTGTGTTCATTTCTTCTTAACTCTGTTTACTGACATCAGATTGGTAACTTGAAATTGAAGATAGGAAGTCTGTCTACCATGGGGCTGGTAAATGGGTAAATGTTAGATATCAGAGCTCTCTCCCTCCCCAACCTGTTGTTAAACATTTATAAATATGCAACGAGTTACATGGAAATAAGAAGCAAAAATAAGCAGAGAGCTCCAGCTTCTTGCCTTTGGTTGTGGAATTCATCTCACTTAGATACTTTGGTCATGATGAGTCTGGGCCCTGGGGCAACATTGGAATATTCACGAGTCAGTGTGTTTTATCTGGTAAGTGTCTAATTTTCTAAGTCTGGATAAGTGACCCAATCTCCATGAGACTTAGACTTTTCATATGCAAAAATAGTTGTAATACCTGGCCTACCTATCTCACATACTTACAGTGAGATTCCAAATGAATTATGCATATCAAAGAAACTAATTATAATATTACATGTATGTAATTATATATTATACAGTGCCAATGTATTAGTATACTTATACATAATATTGTGGTAATAATAGTTAATAATTAGCATTTATTAATTGCTTAATGTATGTCCAGCAGTGTTCTAAGTACTTTCTATGTTTTATCATTCTATTTTTGAAAGGGAACAGAAAATACCACCCCAAAACGTGTGTCTTTGACATGTATCTTTGACATGTATTATTTTAGGCTGATTATTTTTAAGAAACAGCAGACATAGGAAAATACATGAAAACCAAATGATATGCAAGAGACATTTATATTTGTAAGCCAAATCTACATTTGCTAGGATGTCTCCCATCTGTCCCAGGAAGTGATGCATGACCGAATCTCTAGAAACTCCTATCAATGGAAAGAAAAGGCAATGACTTAAATCTGTATAACCATACCCTCCTTTACTGTGCCATTCCTGGTAACCTCCCATAAATAGCCTCCACCCTCATTGTCTTTGGTTGGAGATGTTACTTAAGAACCATTTCTATAGATTACTCAGTTTTCCTGGGTGTTCCCATGTATAAAGGAGATAATATGAGTTATTAAACTTTTAGAATTTTTTTCTCCTGTTATTATCTTTTATTACAAGGGGTGTCTCACTCAAGAGTAAAGAAGGATAAGTGGAAAACGGATGTTCTTTCCTACATAGGTAATCCACAAAACCAAAAACTCGGGGTCCTCAATAATTTTTCAGAGTGTAAAATAGATGCTGATACCAAAAAGTTTAGGAGCTACTGATTTAAATGATCTAGGCTTTGTTTTCCCTTATGACTTCTACAAATGTTTCCCTTAAAAAAAAAGTACAGGGCCTCCCTGGTGGTGCAGCGGTTAAGCGCTGCTCTGTGGAGCTCTCGGCAGTGGTGACAAGAGTTCGACTTCTGGCCAGGGAGATTTCCACATGGCGTGGCACACCTCTCCTGTCTCACCCATTTCTCCCCTGAGCAGTGTATTTCCGTCCATCTGCCTGTGCTGCTCCCCACTCTGTCTCTGATGAACCCTCTCGCCGACCCATGCCTCTGGCCTGTACCCCAGCTTGTATGCATAAATAAATAAATCTTAAAAAAAATACACATACTTGTTATTAACATTAAAATTATGGTATACCTAATGACTGATATAAGTTTAAATATTAAGTGAAAATAGCATTAATTCTCCTTCAATCCTAGTTTTGGAAATTCAAATCCAAAGTATAATTAATATTTAATTTTCTGTTTTTATCTATCTACTTTCTCAGTCTTTTTTAACATGACTACCACTTTCATACATAGCTTTTTGATGATAGATTTTCATAATTATTGAGTTTTCTGCCTTGATCAATAGGAGTAAATCTTCAGAGTTATTATATAGTTGAAAATTAAGTTGTGTCCATATATGATTTATAGCATGACTACCTACAGAATTACTTTACCTCACAAAGCCCTAAATTATTTTGTACATCTGGATTTTAATGTTGGATGGAATTCTGAGAAAAGCTGTATTTTTTCTTTTGGCATTATTTATGAGCTGAATTGTGTCCCTTTCAAAGTTTATATGTTGAAGTTCTAAACTCCCAATGTCTCAAAATATGGCTTTATTTGGAAGTAGTCTTTAAAGATGCAATTAAGTTAAAATCAAGTTATTGGGGTAGGTCTAACTCAGTATGATTTTTAGTTTCCATTCAACACTTTGTTTTTTCATCCTTCTCTCTTATATCTGCCTGCTATTCCTTCAGCATCCTTTTCATATGATATTATTTTGTCTTAATATTTCATCTCCTTTTCCAATGTTCATATTCTTCCATTTAATATAGAGAATAAGGTCTACTTTCCCTAAAACACTACTGTTTTCCATAGTAAATCTTTCTAAATTTCTTGTTTGCTTTCACTTGAATAAATCTTTTTTTCTCTTATTTATGATGTGGATTCTCTGTATAGGCTTCATGATGAGTATGTGCATCATGTGTACCATGTATAAATAGGTATATTCGTATACCTGAGAATGTACATGTGTGTTCAATAATACTAGCTCTATTCTGGTTAATTATCTGTCAATATTTGGGGTGGGACGACTTTTCTTGATTGTTCTCATTGCTTATTCTGGTGCTGTCAACATATACTTCATGGTACGAAGTCAGAGGGTGGCTCTCTCCCTCTATAAATTTCTGGTGTCCAATGATCAATTGCACTAGTTAACAAATTTTTACAAAAGTCATGTTACTGAAATAAAATTAGTCATTTCCTATCAATTTGTATGTGCTGAACATGAATATGACAGTCAAATTCTAATTTTGGCTCTAGGTTTTTTTGTAATCTGCAATAAATGGATGTTTACATCACAAAATGCATGCCAATAGTAATAGGCCTACAGTTAATACCTGTAAAAAATCAAGTCATAGACTACTTCTTAGATTTCTTCGCTTGTCTCCTGTACAGCTGTTCAGGAATAGAATAGATGGAAGACGGTTTCCATTGTGCAGAAGCACAGCCTTAAGACTGAGTTGCGAAGAGTCTAGAAATAGTCTCCATTCTTGTGGGTCATGAGTGATTTCTAAGGCATTCATGAGGCCCTCAATATCAGAACAGAATACCAGAGTACTTTCCTTTCTGAACAGAGGCTCCAACTGCTGGTGGCGCTTTCAATAGAAAGTAATTGTGACATCTTCTTCTAGAAGATTCCATTGTTGGAGTCTCGATCCTAGCAATTCTGCCTTGTTCTTGGATAAGTCCAAATCACAAACTAGGTCATTTAGTTCTTCCTGTGTTAGTCTGTGTGGGGTTGATGATGCACCACAGTGAAAATCTGGATCACTGCATGCTGATGGAACAGGAGAAGAACAGGTCGGCTCACACTTGTCCTCATCAGATGAATCAAGAGAATATTCTTTTTTTTTTTTTTAAAGATTTATTCTTTATTTATACATACAAGTTGGGGTACAGGCCAGAGGCGTGGGGCGGCAAGAGGGTTCACCAGAGACAGAGCGGGGAGCAGAACAGGCAGATCAGAAATCCACTGCTGAGGGGAGCAGCGGGCGAGGCAGGAGAGGTCTGCCACGCCATGTGGGATTCTCCCTGGCCGGGCGTCGAACTCGCGTCGCCGCTGCCAACAGCTCCACAGCGCAGCGCTTAACCGCTGCACCACCGGGGAGGCCCCATCAAGAGAATATTCTGCTGGAGGTTGTTGAATAGGAAGTACCTTACCATGTGGAACTGGTCTCAATGCAGACGGAATGTTTGGGTAGACTATTCTTGACTTCTTTGGCTTCGTTATTCTGCCAGAAAGATGAGGAATCAGCAGAAGTCACAGTCTTTTATGTGGTTGCTTGGCTCTCTCCACACCATGGGAAATGCAGATGGCATTGATGGTCTTTTGCCATTTAACCACTATGAAAGCTGTGTTGTACATGTAGCACAGCATATATGTGGGGCCCAAGACTTGTCTTGGTCACCAACCTTGCATCCGAAGTAAAGATGATAAGCCTTCTTCACTTGAGAAGTGATACTTTTCTTTTGGTTGGTAAATGTCACTTCCCCACAAATAGAGCAGAAATTTTCCATGCTATTAACGCACTTTCGAGGCATTACTGTTCTGGATTGTGCCTAAATGGTTAAAATAATAACAGTTCTATGAAACAGAAGCTTAAAGTGTCTCACACAAAGTCTGAAATATTTTCAATGCTCAACCTTTCCGACAGGGCTTTCTGTAGTGCACGGCTGACGTCAGCTTACTTCAGCAGCCGCCTGGCAGTGGTATTGCATTGCATGCGAAAATGATGCAATCAACTCTGGATGATGTGTGCATGATGGTATTATGCAATGTCATGCTATATTATATCATTGTAGGTTGATTTAGGATGTTGTTGCAGTCCTACTGGATAAATTGACACGGTGAAACATAAAGTGAATTATATGAACTATCTTCAAAACGAGAGCTAATAAACAATTTTCACGGTTATATTCATTTTTAGCACACCAAGATACTACAGATTAGGGCCTTTTAAAGTCA
Organism: Scalopus aquaticus; assembly: GCA_004024925.1. NCBI lineage: Eukaryota > Metazoa > Chordata > Mammalia > Eulipotyphla > Talpidae > Scalopus > Scalopus aquaticus. Next base: position 46,113 of record PVIJ01003047.1, on the reverse strand, counting down.
GTAATGATCTCAATGTTGACCAGTGTTATCTTAATAATGTAATTGATACTGAGTGATTGCTATGTGCCAGGTATTTTTTTTTTAAAGATTTATTTATTTATACATACAAGCTGGGGCACAGGCCAGAGGCGTGGGGTGGGGAGAGGGTTCACCAGAGACAGAGTGGGGAGCAGTACAGGCAGATCAGAAGTATACTGCTGAGGGGAGCTGCGGGTGAGGCAGGAGAGGTCTGCCACACCATGTGGGATTCTCCCTGGCTGGGTGTTGAACTCGCATCATGCGCTGCCGATAGCTCCACAGTGCAGCTCTCAAGCGCTGCACCACCAGGGAGGCCCCCGGGAGGTCCCCTGTGTGCCAGGTATTATTTTGAGTTTTTTAGGTGATTTTACCCATTTAATTTTCAAATATTAATCTATGAGGAAAGTGAGGCAAGAGAGATTAAGTAACTCACCCACGTCATATAATTATTAAAGGTCTCACCTTGACACTTAACTGCTGTGTGTTACCATCTTTCTTTCGTATGTTACTTACCTGAAGAGGGTAAAAAATTAATTGAAATAGAAGAACCAATATGGCATATAACAATAAACCAGTAGAACTCAAGAGGATTCACTCAGGGAAATTATGATTTACAGAGAATATGATTTTTGTATGGATATCTTTGGCTGTTTGCGTGGCTAGAAATGAGACATTAAGGCCAAAAAATACAAATTTATTCATCATTAATTATATTAATTATTAATCTGTTCATACCAAATTAGTTTAGCCACACCCTAAGCCCTTTCACTCAAGGTGCCAAAGATTAATTCTATTAATTAATTAATTCTAGTATCCCAAAAAGGAAGGTTTGGGCCTCCCTGGTGGCGCAATGGGTTAAGTCTTGGCACTACGAAACTGTCCACAGCCACTGCAGCGTGAGTTTGATCCCCGGCCAGGGAGCTTTCCACATGGTGCAGCAGACCTCTCCTGTCTTCCGTACTGCTCCCCTCAGTAGTGTACTTCAGTAGATCCGCCTGTTCTGCCCTTCACTCTGTCCTGCTGAATCCTCTCACTGCTCCCCACACCTTTCGCCTACACCCCAGTTCTTGTAGGCATAAATAAATATTTTTTTTTTTTAAAGGAAGGTTCTCAGCCAGAATTGTTTCTGTGGCTTGGGTGCTAGGTTCATTGGTCTTTGACTATGGTTGATATATGTAGCCTCTTTGGGAATTTATCGTATCTTGTACAGTATACTCAGATTTGGGCAAATGAATTGGGGAAAGAGTAGACTGTGGAATTTTAGTGAGTAGCATTGAAACATTGGATAGATTCAGCAGGACGTGTGCAACAGCAATCACAGGTTTAAACCTGATGCTGTCAGTAACGTTAAGTATCGACGTCTCACAAAGTGGATTGCTGAGAGAGTCAAATAGGAGTCTATTTCCCCCCTTAGTGGTTTCCCCTTTGGCCTGATGTTGATTATCATAATTTTTCTACCAATTCTGATCCCTCTATAAGTGGATTCTCAGGCCACCAGAAAGGCCTATAATCCCTTGACTTCTAACAGTAACAACTGAAATGCAGAGTATTAGTAGGGGCCAAAACTACTGGAACCATGAAGGGAACATTTTAGAGAAGTGCAGTAATTTTTGCATTTTTTTTAAAGATTTATTTATTTATGCATACAAGCTGGGGTACAAGCCAGAGGCATGGGGCAGCGAGAGGGTTCACCAGAAACAGAGCAGGGAGCAGAACAGGCAGATGGATGGAAATACACTGCTGAGGAGAGCAGTGGGCGAGGCAGGAAAAGTCTGCTGTGCCATTTGGGAATCTCCCCAGCCAGGCGTCAAACTCGCATCTCAGCTGCCGACAGCTCCACAGCTCAGCGCCTAACCGCTGCGCCACCAGGGAGGCCCAATTTTTGCATGTTTTTGACATAATAAATTTGGTAAAACTAGTTGTCAGTTGGATGCATTCTATCATATATAAGTTAATTCCATGCTCTTTCTAATCAGTAGTCTATAGGTAATAATATCAATAAATAGGTGAATGTCAATTGAGGTGTCTGAAATGATGCATTTAATACTTGGTTGAAGGATATTAGAACCAAGAAATCACGTCACTAAATTCACTTGGATGTAAAATATACGGTCAATGAATCACTGAAGAAGGTATGTGTGACAGATATCAGAGAGGTGATGAAATAGATCATCATAAACATGTTAAAGATCAAACATCACTAAAATAGTTTTGTGTTTATGAAGGTGTCAGAAAATGAATAAAATCCAGAGCAGTCATATGCTGAAAATATTAGAAAATCAAGAGAGAACACAGAAACTTCTTAGCCTTCTTCACCAGTCCTTCATTTAAGTATACGTGTCTTATTACATAGTTGATAGCATAGTAAGTGGATGCTCCTCAAATGACAACTGTCAAATTTGTGATCTATATGTAATATTACGAATGTGATAAATGATCCGCAGCTTACTCAGCTATTCCCCCACACTCCCATATACTGGCTTGTATTTTAGGAATTCTTGGTGACTATTACAACTAGATATTTATTTTAGTTGTAGGCAACTGCAGGTTGAAATGAATGGTTGAAAATTTTCTAAGTGAAACTTATCCCATGATGAGACAAAGCACACCACCTTCTTAAACTCTGACTTTTGGTAAAAGCAACTACCCTGGGGTTTGGGTTATTTCTTTTTTAACCTGGAGTTCAAAAATACCCTGAGTATAAGCACATATGTAGGTTTTCTACATTCTTAGAGCATACTATTTTCAATTGGGATGATCTTCAACTTAGAGACTTGACATTTACTTTAGGGCTGAAATTGCTGCCTCTTCACCAAAATATAATTTCCACTCTTTCTTAGGCTGTAGAACTAAACTACATTTCTAAGCTTCCTTTGCAATGAGGGGTTGCCAAACAAGGAGATTTTAACCTAAATAACATGAGCAGAATGATATATTTCACTTTTAGTCTATGTCCAAAAGTTCAGCCTGTATGAATTCAGGCAACTCCTATGGCAATATTTGATACCACAAATTGAAGATAGCAGACACCATCAGCCTATATACCTGAAAGAAAACTGAAGGAATATTCATTGCCTTATTCCTCTATTTGACATTCTGGATAGATACTGGAATGTTATTTAATCAAGAAATATTTCTGTTGTGTCAAACCATTGCGTGTTGGATCTATTACTGTAACATATGCCTTACTAAATCACTTTTGAATGGGTGTGCTCAGTTTTTCTCATTTAAACCCAGTTTTCTCTATAGGTAAATTGTTTTATTAAACAAGTGACTGGCATGTAATTAATGCTCAAAGGATGTAGTTACCTTTAATAGTATGATACCGGGTCAAAAAGAATACTTAGTGACTCGGACTCAATTGAATAACTAGCGTCAAAATAAAAATGTTTTCGTCACTTGAGGTATTAACAGCCTTCTAAACTAGACATCAGGGTTCTATCCAAATGGAATTTCCCTAAGAAACTTCCCTAGTATATGTGGTTGAAGTTTTTTATCTGTTTTTCTCTCATAGAATTTATTCAAGTATTGCAAGTTACCACTGTATTGACAATGTTCTGTGTTGGTCATCTGTGACTTCACCTCCTTGAATTGCTATCCATGTGCATTACCCTCTTTTTGAGTGTGGGCTGTATCTAGTGACTTGTTTCTAACCAACAGAATACACCAGAAGTGATGGGATGTCACTTCTATTATCAGGTTACAAAAGCTGTGATTATCATCTTGTTAGCACTTTCTCTTTATTGCCTTATTTGACCTTCACACTCAGAAAAAGTAAGCTGCTAGGTTGGAGAGGCCCACATCACCAGGAATTGAGAGTAGTTTTGATCAACAGTCAGCAAGGAAGTGAAGTCAAACTTTATGAATTCTGGCACCCAAGACTGAGTAGATGTGGAAGTGGCTCCTTCCCAGTTGAGGCTTCAAATGAAACTGTAGACCCTGAGCCAATGCCTTGGTTGTAGCCTTGTGGGAGTGTAAACTGCACCCAGATCCCTGTATCCTCAAAACGGGGAGATAGTAAAAGTGCATGAATTTTCTAATTTGGAGGATAACTAATACATGTGGGGTGTTAATAGTCCTCTGTACTAAACATGCATCAGTTAAATGTCTTGTCCCTCAGATGTTTTTCTTCAGTACCCACAGTTAAAATGATCACATATTTTTCAGAGTCTGTATGTGAGTAATTTTAATACCACCTATGACATTTTAGTATGTACTATACCTCTTTTTATTCCAGTTTGGTATTGTCTAATAGAATGTATGCCTCTTGTAGGAAGTGATGATATCATAACCATCTCCTTTGTGTCTCATGTGGTTTAGAACCGATGCATTTATAATTGATATATTTAATGAATAACATAAATGCTAAAATATTGCTCTGTCTACTATTTAGAAAATATGTATTTAAAACTGATGTAGAATGCTACACATTTTCCTTTCCAATGAAAAGTGACTCATTTTTCAAATGATAGACAAAGTATTTTCCTTTTGCAAATAAAATTACAGATATTCTCAAATATGTCATGCTCCGGATCATAAGGTATATATTTGTAGTGTTACTGAATTCATCTTACATATATTTTTCTAGAAAAATACTGTTTTTAGAACTTTATCTACTTACACTCACCAGACTTAATTTAAAGATCATTTACTAATTGAATACAGTTTATTTTTTTTTCATAGTAGCAATGAAAGAAGATCTGTAATATAGATGCAGTTTTTATCAAAGCATGTAGAAATGTATATGGATTTAGAAATTTAGTTTCTTCAGTGTAAATTAAAAGTAAAACCCTAAAAAGTATAGTATATATCTAGAAATAACCAAAGGTAATAAATAAATAATGTATTTGAATATGTGCTTGTGTTTGTATATATACATATATGAATACATTTGTGATACATGGATATATAGAATGTACATAACTATATTAATATATTTAAACATATAGGGAGTATTAGAAAAATCAAACTGTAGTTTCAAAATAAAAAAGGCATTCATTTTTCCTATTTGCATTTTATGTTAAATTTTATTAAAACATTTTTAAATCATTTCAATATCCATTTTTGTAAATTATGATCTTTTTTCATTTAATAGTAAAGGGTAAGAAGCCTTTAAGCACATAGAAATGATGACATTTTGATGGAATTCAGTTGGGCAATAATTTTATCAAATAATATATTTATTTTTAAAAATACTATTAAAAAAATATCACACACAAATTGGACAGAACAGAAAGAAAAATGTCATCTTAAATCATCTGTCCCATCTTACAGGTACCTATGTATAATTCAGCAGTTATACAATGTGTTGATATATCCTTGAAATATGTGAAATATGGAAAGGATAACATTATCAATACATTGTGACAATTATTTTATGACATATTCATACTATTTCTATAGATAGAAAATCAGTGTAAATGATGCATAAATGTTAAGTAATTAATAAGAGAAAAAGCTAGATATACTACCAGATGAATGATATTCTTCGTCATCATTCCCTTGGGAAAGTTCATTCATAAAAACTATATCGTTTTCCAACTTATATGTGTGTGTGTATTGCAATGATACTGTCACTGTTCAAAACAATTTTTAAATATCTGTTTTGGTGCTATGAAGAGTCATTCAATAATTCTATAAGAAAATAATTTCTTTTGTGTGCAGCCAAACCCACTCATCATTGATAAGATTTTTCCAATATTAAGACTGTTAACATAAAAATGTCATAGATTCTAAAGGCATTCCCAAAGATGATTTGAAATATTGTTTTGATCAGTGGTAAAATTGTAGAAATAAAGTCTGTAGCCTTCCAAAATAGTTTCATCAAGGGTGATAGAATTACTTTTTTGATTATAAAAATATTTGTATGCTTGCTTAGAAAATTTAGACAATATGTATATACTTTAAGATTTATTTATTTATGCATACAAGCTGGAATGTAGGCCAGAAGTACGGGCTGGTGAGAGGATTCACCAGAGACAGAGTGGGGAGCAGAACAGGCAGATCTACTGAAGTACGCTGCTGAGGGGAGCAGCGGGCAAGACAGGTGAGGTCTGCCGCACCATGTGGGAATCTCCCTGGCCGGGTATTGAACTCGTGCTGCAGTGGCTCTGGATAGCTTCACAGCATTGCGCCTAACCCGTTGTGCCACCAGGGAAGCCCATAGACAATATTTTTAAAAAACTTTTCTTGTTTGCTTAACATTATGTGATGGATTTATGTAAGCATGGATATGTTTACTTGATGATTTTACAGATTAATTTTATCATAGTCTCTCTGATAATCCAATTCTGTCTTACTCTCTCGACTGTCTGAATACCGAATTTGAATACTAATAATAGAAATCATTAGCACAAATTTGAATATAAAATATTAAAAAATAAAATACCATTTAAAATTACCCCTACAGCTAGAAGAACAGAAAGTGTTTTGTAGCAAAGTACCAGTAGAAATCAATTAGACAGGGAAGAAATTTATTATCTCTTCCATTTTAAAGATGAGGATATTAAGACCTAGAGGAATTAAGTGATTTCATAAGGAACATAGAATCTTCCAGATATGAAAGACATCAAAGGGACATGATACCTTCAACTATAGGAATAGCATTTAATAATTTAGGATTCTATCAGATGACAAAACAAGGGCAAATGCAGCGGTAACATTTTGGAGCTTATAGATACCACACTATATTAGGATATTGTCTGTTTAAGTGTATTGGTGTTTAGGATATTTTAAGATATTTAGAAAATAGAAGCAATAGCATAAAATTAAACCAAACACTAATTCTTTACATACTGATATTAATAGCTACAGCCTTTATGTTTGCAAACATCAATCATTTTGTACCTGGACACTGAGTTGACAGCCTTGTCACCAGGTTTTTGTCTCCAGTGCATTCTAAATTAAGCAGTAAGATGAAATTCTAGGAATCTAACTTTTCCCACTTCTAATGAAATTCAGTAACTTCTCTCAGAACAAGAAAATATGAATGGGATTATTTATATAAAAAGGATTCCAAAAATGTTTTAATTAATTCATAAATTGCCCTACTCACACATCTTTCCTTTTTTGGTAAACCACTTTTAATTGACTGGAAACAGAAACAAACTTAAAAGTTTATTAGCAAACATAAATAAGCAGTTGCACTAAATGGGGAACCACAGGATGATACCCAGTGAGAGTATTAACAGCAATATTTATTCATGTTCATCTGGTCCCTTGCAGCAAAAACCAGCCAAGAATGTACTATACGGCAAGTGGGGTAGAATATGTGCTACTCTAGATTGAGTTCCTTCCCTTAATTTCTTTTTTTGATTCTTCTTTTTACTGTATTTGCTTTCTATTTCCTTCTTCTGCATGTGCAATCTACATTTTCCAGACCAAACTGACTATAATACAATCTAAAAACAATTCAAATAATAAGGTAAATTTTATTGCTATATACTTTTTTCAGTGGAATTTGGGGAATCCACTGGGACAGAGAAGAAATTTTTCTCTACCTCTCTGGGTTCTTTGTGTATTGATTGAACAATCAAATTAATAACAGACAGATTAGTAATAGAAAACAAATTTAGGGGCCTCCCCGGTGGCGCAGCGGTTAAGCGCTGTGCTGTGGAGCTGTCGGCAGCGGCGATGCGAGTTCGACGCCTGGCCGGGGAGAATCCCACATGGTGCGGCAGACGTCTCCTGCCTCGCCCGCTGCTCCCCTCAGCAGTGTATTTCTGATCTGCCTGTTCTGCTACCCGCTCCGTCTCTGGTGAACCCTCTCGCTGCCCCACGCCTCTGGCCTGTTCCCCAGCTTGTATGTATAAATAAAAAAAAAAAGAAAACAAATTTAATTATGTGCCTATGGAGAATCCACATGTATGTCCATTCTGAAGTTAATGGGGCAAAATGAGGGCATATATCCTGCCCTAAGGAATGGAATAGGGACTGGGAGCTTCAAGTAGAGAGGAGGGGGGCTCACATGATAGAGAGAGAGAAACTAATATGACAAATACTCTGTAATTACATGCTTACCCAGCCATATAGAAAAGATTTCTCAGAAAGAAAGGTCATTTCTGCTGAAAATCCTAATTCTGAGAAACACCCCCAATTTTCAGTGTTCTGGGTAGTTAAGGGAGTGGTAAAAGTTTCATGTGAGTGTGTAGAACCTTAGTTGACCTTAGCGCAAAATAATCCACATGCCAAAGTGACACATCTTGGGAAAGCTGTTCTGAACAGCTTGGGGAAGTCTGTCCTTCATTAGCCCTCTCCCGGATTCTTTTCTATCTTAAATACCTTTAACAGTGTAAAAGTCTGTATCTTAGCTATTAAGAGCACAGATCCTAGATCTATCTGCCTGAGTTAAAATCTAATTCCAATCCTTAGTAAATATGTGGCCTCAGGCAAGTTCTAAACCTCACAGTGTCTTGGTTTCTTGTATATAAAATTATATAATCTTAATAATTAAAACCATCCTATATCATAAAGTTCTTGTGAGGATCAAATAATACATGTAAAACACTTACAATGATTCCTACCACAGAGTAAGCACCTAAAAATGTTAGCTATTATGATTGATACTATTTCTATATATTTATAAATTCTGAAGGTATATCAAACCTAGTTCTTTTAACTTGAGTTTGTCAACCCAACCACTAACCTCTGGATTCTCCTAAGGCTATCATCAAAATAGTGTTAGACAGGTTGGAAAAATCAATTTAATAACATACATATGGAGAAATGACAAGGTTGTAAATTCCCAATAAATGGAATAGATCAGCAATATGTACTCCACGTTTAAGTACCTATGGTGTTAAGGACAGAGAACAAGGAGATTTTTCATGATGGGTAAGGAGAAAGAAATCTCATCTTTTACTTGGAGAATAAAAAGAAGAGGTTCTCAGATGGGTAGGACATGTTTATTGATAAACCTACACCTTTGTGATACTCCCCACAAAAATCTAGATCATAAAAAGGAGGAACAGTGATTCCTTTTTCAGTTAGGAAAAGGACAAATGACTGAGACAATGACAAAGCTTCTCTTAGCCTCTAGGACCTTTATAAAAGAATCTGCATCCTTTAAGAAGTAGAAATAGACTTCCCAAGGTATACAGTCTTGATTCAACTTTGGTTTCCTAAACTAGAGTAACACTTACTGTAAGATGCCTACTCTGGGCATGTTGAGAATGACCTATCTTACCCTCTGGGGAGACCTAGCCACCAGTGTCTCTTTTTTGGCTGTATCTTTTATTTTTTAATTTTTTTTCAAGATTTATTTATTTATGCACACAAGCTGGGATGTAGGCCAGAGGTGTGGGGTGGTGAGAGGATTCACCAGAGACAGAGTGGGAAGCAGAACAGACAGATTGATTGAAGTACACTGCTGAGGGGAGCAGCAGGCGAGACAGGAGAGGTCTGCCGCACCATATGGGAAGCTCCCTGGCCGGGTATCAGTCTTGTGCTGCAGTGGCTCTGGATAGCTTCATAGTGCTGCGCTTAACCCGTTGTGTCACCAGGGAGGCCCTGGCTGTGTCTTTTACACCTTTTTTAAAAAATATTTTTATTGTTATTATTATTTATGTCTTTTACATTATTGTGTATTCCCCGTAGGTTTCCCATCACCAATTCACCCGTGAACCGTCACCATAGTCCCTTGTGCTCTTTTCATCCCCATTTTAAGCCCTTAACCTCCCCCTCCCTCGCTGAATAGCTCTATTATTTGGTTCCCCTATATTCCTGCTATAAGTGAAACCATTTGATATTTTTCTTTTTCCTTCTAGCTTATTTTGCTGAGCATGATCCCTCCTAGCTCCATCCATGTTGCTGCGAATTGCCATTTTCTTAAACTCTCCATGCAGCATGATATCTACTATTATATCACATTCAGATTTTCCACTGACACATAGATGAGGATTAAGCTAGTGAACCTCAACTTGCTTTTATTTCAAGTTGCTTTCATCTTCTGTCTGGGGCCTGGCTCAGTGCTTCAGAAGTAGATTGGTCTGAGAGAATAGGTCTTAAAAATGAATCGCAACCCAGTTATATCTAGTTATTATCCCTATCATGAGATTTTTTTTTTAAATGTTCACACAAATAGCTGAGTGCAACAGGTGCCCAAATACCTAATTTACCACATTGAGCATGTTGACTGTTAGCACGCAACCAAAGGTCACCCCAGATTCCCCCAAATTTAGGTGTTTTAAAGGGTTCTGGCCATTTGTGTGGACAAAGTTAAAGCCAACTCATAATATGAGAGAACTTTAATAACGTTAGTGTACATCGAGAGACAAGAGAAGAGAGGATGTTTTTCCCCAATGAATCACCCAAAATTACTGATCACTTCATGGGTAAATGCCCAGCCAACAGGGTTGACCTGAAGTGAAGCCTGAAAGCTTGCCATCAATCTAATATATCTTCAGATGGGAAACCATAGAAACGGGGTTCTGAAGCAAATTCCAGAAAGGTAGGATGGAAAGAGATACCACATGAAAATAACGGCTGCCATTGTCAGCCTCCCAATGAGTCTATCTCACCCACGTTTCTCTTCCAAATATCTCTGCATGTCCATCCTCTCCATGTCACCTACTATGTGTCCTTTCCAGAAGCACCAGTGTGTAAGGAATGAGAACTCTTTGTTTTTTTGTTTTTCCAAGAGCCCACCTTCCTTCTGTATTATACAGCTTCACCTGGCTGCTCAAGCCTAACCCAGTGGCTAGTCCAAGGTGGCTGTATGTCAATTGGTGTGGGGAACATCATGCCTCCCCTTTTTGTGTGGATGCCTCTGTAATGAGACGAACCGCTGCTGAGATCTTCAAAACGAACAAGTAGAAGGTACATATGTGCAAATCCAGATCTGCTGACAATTCCTTCAATAAGTCACTTTTTGAATTTCATATTTCTGTGAGTGGATAAACACAATTAACATTTTCCCCTATGATAGATTTAAATTTCTCCACATGTATGTGATACAGTTCCTCAGCATATCTCTCAAAGTATAACACTTCAACTTTAGTGTCAGCTTCATTCCTTATTTTTTGGACTTTGAAATTCAATCTCAGCATCCATACCCACAATTTAGAAATTTAACTACGTACTTAATTTTTCCTTTGTAATGTACAGATAATAACAGGTCCTTCCTCACAGAAATGTGAGAGTTAAAAAACATCAGTGTGTGTAATAGCTCTTATTATACTGCTGTTAGGATTCTTCAAAATGTTTCTTTCAGAAGTTCAAGATCTGATATAATACAAACTCTTTTGGGAAGAGGGTTTGAAAATTCACATCAAGACTTTGAACAGTCATGGCCTGTTGAATCTGTAATGAATTTCCCTAAGTACAGTTTGAAATGGTCAGTTTACTGTAGAAAATGAAATAGCCAGATAATAGTATTTGCACACACATTTAATTTAAAAACACACTTAAATTTCTTCAATTTGCTTTAATTGTGAAGTTTTGACCCTTAAAAAAAATGGTTTTTGAATAGTATGTGACAGTGATTTGTTTTTCTGATCTTTGATAACATATTGTAAAATTTTCTGGGGCGCGTCCCCCCCCACCACACCAAGCTAGAGAGCAAAACCATCTTTCACAACTACTGATGACCAAGAAGCCAGATCAAAAGGATTTAACAATGGGTACCTAGTCTTTGCATCTCTCCAGGGCCTTCTTTCCAAAGGAAGAGATTAAATTCTATATTACCTTCCTCTAGCATCATCATTAGTCTATCTTTAGGTTAGGACAACTTGAAGTCCCTCCTATTAAGATTTACATTCTTAATGTCAATGACTCACTGTTCCTACCTATATAAACTGAACTCAAACTTGCATTTATTAGAACAGCTCTCACAGAATAAAATCTGTGGTATTGCTGCCTAAGTTTGAATCCTCTCTTCAATTTTCTAATAAATCCTTTGTCTATCATTACTTTATCTTTAGTTGACAACTTTATAAATTATTTTATTAATATAATCTCTACTTTCTCTTTCTTCCATACATTCAGAATATCACATACACTTCGGCTTACAGAGAAAGAACTATGCTATTTGTTCTATACTAACACCAAGCACAATAACGAATTTTGTAACTGCAGCATTTGCAGCAGATTTTTTTTCTTACCTTAGTCCAATATATATTATTTCCTTTTGGTAATAATAGTCTAAAGTTACCAAAACTGAAATATTGAAAAGCCCTAATTCTATTTCCTATATGATTTCATGTTATAACAATTATATTTCCTTTTCTATTAAAAAAAAAAAAAACCCTTCTGGGAAAGTGAAAACACTTATGAATGATAATACACCTACCTATTTGTAAAACAAACCCTGAAACTCTCTAAAGCCTGGAGTTCTGGCAATTATTAGATCACAGTTACACTTTGTCAGGACTAAATGTCTTAAATCCTTGTTGGAAAAGAGGAAGACCTTAAGATTACAATATATTTGAACAAGAAGGTGCTAACTTTGCATTATTTTCCATTCTTCTTCCTGTCTTTGTCAGGAGGATGGATCCATGCTGTGCTATTCTCTATTCTGGTTGCCACCTTTGTCATGAGAATGAGACACCAGAATCAGAATGTTTCCTGTGAGATATAATAGCATGCTTTCCTACTTTCACCTCTCAGGATGTTGTATTTAGTTAGGTTAGAGCCTCTGAATCCCTTAGGGCCTCAGCTCAACATTCACCATTCTCACAAGGTGTCCTTTTTGCTTGTATTCATTGTAAAAGTATTTGATGTCTTGGTCAATTTTGCAGCTCTTCTTTATCTTAAATACACCCCTTAAAAAAACCCTGTTTTTTTTTTTTTTATTGTGATCAAATCACTCAAACCTGTGTTGCAGTTTGTGATATACAGAAACACACAATTTAATTATTTTTGAAAGTATTTGCCACTTGCAAATACTTCAACATTCTAATTACAACAGAAATGTAGAAATGTAGCTGCTATGTTTTACAGGAATATGTGAGATAGGTACTTAAAATAAGTTCATTTACTTGAAAATATAAGTATCTTATTTTTAAAAAAATTCCTAAATTTTTATTTTAATTTTGCTTAGGGGCAGGTTTTCAAACTACTCTTAGTATTGTCTCACATTCAGGTTAAGATATAATGAATATTATTTTTAGAACATGCTTCTGTCCCATCATGTAAAATGAACCTGTAACTATACATCTAATTAATCCCTATTTTTTAAATAAATATTAGGATAGATGAGCTAACATGATAAACAAGTCTATATTATTGCATTTACTGATATAGACATAATTTTCTACCCATGGAAGGCATGGGAAGAGAATGTGGTAAGTATAAAAAAATCCATTTAAATTTAAAAAATGTGCATAGAAAAAAGCAAAGAACCATATGAATCTAGTCAATGACACAGCTTCCTGTATTATGTGAGAAATATTTTTTGAGTTACTTCAGTTTTCAATATAAGTTATTTTTTATATAATTTAAAAGAAATTGACCTAAAATTAAAGTATCTGTGATATTTTTCTAGAATTACAAACATCATGGTCAGCTTGAGCCATACTGATAAGAAAAACAGAAACCACAGTAAGTGTTTCAATAGAGAGGTTGTAATGTAGGTGATTGGTGGTAAAGGATAGGTGTCCTCAAGATGTTCAGATAGGTCTTCCCAAGATATTCAGAAGAGGCTTTCCTAAAATGTGCTACTCTGGTATATAGATTAATTTGACCTAAGTCAGTTGAGGCCCCACGGGTTCACAAAAACTTTTATAACTCCCTTATCTATCTAGAAGAATGAAAATTGGGGTATTATCCAGAATTAGGACTTTGGGCATCAAAGAAACCTACCTCTATACAGGAAAACAAACATGTAATTACAGAGTATATGGTCACTATCTTGTGAGTTGCTCTCTTTTCATCTTCTTACTGATATCGGACAAAAGGGGCATCAAAACTGCCAAGGGCACTGCTCAAATTGCTTACCGGTCACTATCTTGGTTCTGCAACCACATGCTCAACTACAAGACTACTCAGGCTTAGGGAACAATAACAATGGGATTTATTTAACAAACAGGGAAAAACAAAGAGTTATTGAGGCCAGAATATGGGTGTTTACCTTACTTAAAGCAATGTCCAGTCCCTTTAAGTCCCAAAGAAGTAACAACAAAAGTGGCGTCTTCCCGCCACTCCTAATATGGAGCTCCTCTTCCAAACAATAGGCCATGTTTCCAAAATGATGTCTTCCTGCTATTGCAGACACGCAACAGCCAGACTGTAGGCCAGGTTCCAACTCATAAGGATGACACAGTACACAACTGGAGATGCTCCCGATGCTGCTGTGGTGCCCCAAAACAGCATCAGGCCAAAAACACTGAAAACAGTGACTACAGCAGCCAGAGGGCCCAACAGACTGCACTCAATGCATTTTAGGAGGGCACCCACTTTGGGACTCTGCCTTCTTCCTTCAGGTGCAGTAAAAACAAAACTGGGAGCAGTTTCTGTTGCTCAGCTACTTGGAAAGCTTCCAAAGTCTGGTCCCAAAGAGTCACTAAAGATTCCAAAAATGCTCAATCTGAAGCTATATATATATATCCCGGCTGCTCAAAAACTTACGGTGTCTGATTTCCAAACTCTCAATCTTGGTGGCTACATTTCCTGCTGCTCCTTTTTCTTTCCTACATACTGGCGGCTACTTCTTCTTACATCATGGAGACTGCTGCTTCTTTTTCTACATCATGGCGACTGAATCCCCTTCTCCTTCAGTCCCTTTTATTTCTCATCAGAGTCTCCACCCCAAACTGCAAAAGCTTTTAGCATTTTTCCCTGGGGCCATTCATTCTCATCAGCAATCCCCTCTGGGGGCACCACCTTTACCGGACTTTGGATTCAACCCGGTTACATTATGAGTCCCCCTCCTCTCTCCTAAAGCCCTAGGTTCCTATCTCATTCCTTAGCTCAGGATATATGCCCTCATTTTGCCCCGTTAACTTTAGAATTTCTATCTATGTATATTCTCCACATATATATATATTTAATTTTTTTCTTCTCTCTTATCTGATGTTAACTCGATTGTTTGACCAGCTCAAGAAGAACACATATGAGTAGGGGAAAATTTTCTCTTTGCCCTTACAGTGATCTAACTCTGGCTGGATAAGAAAGCAACTATTGGGCCTCCCTGGTGGAGCAGAAGTTGGGTGCTGTGCTGTGGAGCTGTCGGCAGCGGTGATGCGAGTGTGACACCCAGCCGGGGAGATTCCCACATGGCACAGCAGACCTCTCCTGCCTTTCCCGCTGCTCCCTTCAGCAGTGTATTTCCGTCACTCTGCCTGTTCTACTCCCCACTCTGTCTCTGATGAACCCTCTCGCTGCCCCATACCTCTGGCCTGTACCCCAGCTTGTATGCATAAATAAATAAATCTTTAAGAAAAAAAAAAAGGAAGCAACTATTCTCTCACTGGCACTAATTACTTCTTTGCTGCTGGTCACACCCTTTACTTGACTCCTAAACTAGTGTCTCCACTGTAACATTTATTGTATTGTCACCTCCCACCATGATCACAGTGGTGGCATCTGTCACAGTTCTGTGGCTTAGTGACTTCTATAACCCCTCTCCTCCGGGATATTCAGAGATATGAGTGTCCTTTCATACCTCACAGAAGCCAAGAGTAACTTAGATACAGTAGAACTAGATAGAGATTGCTATTATATATAGAGTGATTGGAGCAGTTGTCCTACAATAGGACCTTCTCTTAATGAGGTAGGAAGTTATGAGGGTTGTCAAGAGGAATGATAAGGTTTGAATTATGTTTTAAAAGGATCATAAGGCTTTTATGATAATAGACTAGAAGGGAACATAAAGATTGTAATTAGTGAGGAAGGTAACAAATACCCTGTCCTAAATCCATAGTGAAGGTGGGATAGCAGGTAGAATTGAATATCTAAAAGATGATAATGGCTTGATCAAGCTAGTTAGCAATGCAGGTGATGAGAAATGGTGGGGTTCTCATTAGGTTTAATAATTAAGCCAAAAGAATTTCCTGATTCAGAGGATCATCTACAAAATTTTTGGACGGTTCAACCCAAAGCATGCAGTTACCATTTACTAAAATAGCGAGATAGTAGGAGTCAAGGATGTGTGTGTTAGTGTTTTTGTGTTTATGCATGTGTGTGTTTATGTGTGTAGGCTTTCAATTTTGACATGCTAGTTTTAAGATGATGAGCTTTAGAAATTGAAATGGAGATATTAATTAATGAGTTAGATTTCTAAGACTAATTAAATGCTAATTAAAATATAGATTTCTAAGAATTAGAGGTATAAATATTTAAGTCAGAGTAAAGTTAAGTTGTACTTAAAGCTGTGATAGTGTGATTTATAAGATATACATATCCTATATCATTCAGATGACCAAATTATATTCTTACACACTTTATGTCTTCTTCATTGGCAGTTCCCTGTGTTACTAGCCCAACCAGGTCATATTGTAGAGGAAGCCCTTGATTAATGCATGGCACCACCACAGGTGGCAATTAGTGCTTTAAAGAAACCATCTTCTCAAGTGGCTAGTGAAGGAAGGTTATATAGTAAAGAATAATTTCAGGAATGTTTGGGATGGCAGGGGATTTCTTCATTCTCATGTCCAGAAAACCCAGTGGTATAATTTATAAGATTATCAATGACTTCTTGAAATAGATGCTGTCTTCTGTGTTAACAGTTTAAAATGGTTTGTGGCTGTTGATCAGGCATTGATGTTATCAGCATTATCAGGGATCAGAAATATTTCATTAAGCATTAGACAACCCATCATCACAGCCCTGAGGACTGTAACACAGTGATTTCTAAAGTAGGGGTCAGGTCATTATTCTTCATTCTGGTCCTATTACACTGGCTGAGAGATCCCCGTGATATTTAGGTGTGGAGAGTGTTCAAGGTGTTTCTCATTTTATTAGTGAAGGTAACTTTTGTAAAATGCCTGAGGAGGACTGATTGCCAAAGAAATCCTCAGAAGCAGAAGGCGAGACTTTCAGTCTACTCCCTCATTTCCTGGGAGGGGGGATGGCTTGAGATAGAATTCAGTTGCCATAGCAAATGACTTAACTTCTCATATAAGTAATGAAGCCTCATAAAAGCCCAAGAGGAAGGTGCTTCACATTGCTTCTGGGTTGGTGAACATGTGAAGATTTGGGAAGAACAGTGCTTCTGGAGAGGGCATGGAAGCTCTGCACCCTTTCCCCATACTTTGCCCTATGTATCTGTTCCATCTGGCTTTTGATTTGTATGCTTTATTATCCTTTGTAGTAAATTGGTGATCTAGTGAGTAAAGGGGTTTCTGAATTCTGTGAGTTGCTCTAACAAATTAATTGAACCTGAGGTGGATGTCCTGGGAACCTCCAGTATATAGTTCGTACACAGAAACACAAATGATAAAATAATCTGTGGCTTGTGACAGAGACCTAATGTTTGAGGAAGGGGATTTGGGGACCTCTGTCTATAGTTAGTTGATCAGAAGCATGGGCTGCTTAGGATTTTCAGCCTACATTGAGAACAGACTGGGGTAACTCAGCCTTTAATCTGTGAGATCTGACACTATCTCTAGATAGGTAGAATCAGAATTGAGATGAATTCTAGGACATTCTGCTGAGACTAAGTATTACTTGGTGTGGGGAAACCTCAGTACCCATATACCCATTGGGCTTAGGTCTAGGACCACCAACTGTGCAAATGTCATAGAACTAGATGAAAACAACTTCCCTAGTAGATCATTTGTAAACTCTACAGTGTTGTAAAGTTATATCAGGTATGGTGATCACAATATCTAGTATATTTTTTTCTTAAGCTTGTGATAAAATTTTCTCAATAAATAGACCTTATGTTTTGGGACTACTTGCTACTACTTATTTATTAAAATATCTCCTATTTAAGAATTAAAATAGACTAGCTAGTTGACATTAGATGGTTTGTTGAAATCTAGTTAAGCAATGCCATGAATTAGCTAATTTATGGAACACTAATCCACCTCTGTTATTCTAGTCATTAGCTTTTTTCTAATTTGATTTCTTTTTCCTTTGTTACATTGTCAGACCTTTTTCCAACCCAAAGTGGGCTGTCAAGTTTCTTTCTCATCTTTATTGGCTATCATTTTCAGACAGCAATATGATGTTAGAAAGTATTGCTCCTTGCTCTATACTTATGTTTTCCATATAATTCAAAAATGGTCTTCTTACTATTCATTTGCATGCCTCCCTGCCTTATTCTCAATGCTGAAACCATTGTCTGACCTTCTTTTTTATTAAATATACTTGAATGTTATTCATGATTTTCTTCACCAAGACCAAATTTTCAGTGACCTTTTCCATGAACTGTCTCTTTATAAGTAAAGATTGTAAGTGCCAACCCAATTCTCATAGTTTGGTGTGATTTCTTGCTAGATTAGTGATATTTAAAGACAATGTTTACTATTTTTCCCTTAATAGAAAATACTGAAAGGAATACCTTCAGTCTTGAATTTGAATATAAAAGTAGGCATACCCTTGGTAGAGTAATTGCACCCTGATAAAGAACTTAAAATATAAGAATTGAGGCAGCATTGCTCATCTGTAGTAAGGTGTCTGATTATACTAAAATTTAACTTTTTGCCTTCACTAATACTTAGTAAAATATATGAAGAAAGAAGTCTAGTTTTCTTAAAATTATTATTTTTTTTTGTATTTCAATCTTCATATACTTTTTCAATAAATCAGTTACAGATGAAATTTAAAAATAGTTAAAATGTTATCATCTGGCTCTGAACTATGTTGGTATTTAGGATAACATTGCCTATCAAATTTATATTCAAATAGGAATATCTTATCACCTTAAAGTATTATTTACATATTCATATACTCCTTCCTTCAGGCAAAGACTCCAGTCTTTCTTTACAGATGGATCTAGCTATAAAACATAAAAACAAACACGGGAAAAGAAATTGAAGCATCACCTACGAATTAGTAATGTATCATTTCTTCTTACTTTTCAAAAAGTGCTACATGATATACTTTCAAAAATGTGTTCTTAGAACTTAATTCACAATAATTATGAAAAAACGACCAAATTATGGTGAAATAAAAAAAGAAAATAATCATATCCATGTTTTTTTTACACTCAAAGTTTTTTAACATTGAAGAATTCTATACATCCTTCGATTGTGTTCTATGCATATTGTTTAATAATCACCAAAATGCCATCAAATTGTTGTCAGAAAACAGTATCACTATGGCTACATTAAAGATTTCTTACTCTTGTTCTATTAAGTGACATGTTCCCTATTACTTCAGAGTCTATTATTAAGTGTCTCTTGTTACTGAGATAAAAGGCACACTTCAAAAGAGGCCGCATCTAAAAAAGTAAGATGAAAGACATGAAAAAATTATAAATAAAAAGAAGAGGAGGAGAAGATAGAAAGTGGGTAGATAATGACTGGAGACAGAAAAGAGAAAAGAATAAAAAAGCCAAAGAAAATCTTGACACTGAGATTAAAACTTCACCAATTCCCTCTCTCTCAGTAAAAGATAGCACCAAAATTCATCACATCTCATTTCCTGAAGGCCTTAATCATAATCTTCCTAGGGAAATCTTTTTTCGAGGTATTTGTCTTTCTTTTATCGCCTTGTTTTTGCAAGTTTCTGATGGCTTTTTATACTTACAGATCCCTGTTGGACTTAGCATGTTATGTAATAGAAGGCACTTCTAATAGACCTATTACATGTCTAAGTTATTTTGGTTTTCACAGTCTTCAAAAAATTTTCGCATAGTTGATACAACATGGCATGGTAAGATTTTTTTAGAATAGTTCAGTGTATTTGTATTAATCTGTGTTGGTTGCTGCTACTTGTTGCGAGGTAGGTGGTGTTATGCCTGGTGACTGCTGATGGTAGCTCATGTCTTTTCCTTATCTCTGACTACAGTTCATTAAAAATTTATTGAGCTATTATTTGTTTATTTCTTAAAATTATTTTAATTCTGCATGCTTAAACTAATACACATATTTTTACTATTAAAGTCAAATGTGCTAAAAGGCTTATAACAATAACAAGGGGGCAACCCCCTTGCCCTCTTCTCCTTGTCCTGCTTCTCAGAGACAATCAGTTTCAACTCTGAAGCCTAACATCTAGTATTTAAGTCCATATTTCAACAGATATGTGTAAACTGCTATTTTTTCAATTAATCAATTGAAAAACAATTTGTTTCCAAAAAAGGATATAAAGATACTAGCTTTTATAAAATTTCTTCTCCCATCCTTCAAATGAAGTCTTATTTTAATGTTTGTGTTTGAAATAACTTTTATTTTGAAGTACTTGTAGATCTATAGAGAAGGCACAAATATAGTCTAATTCCTGTATTAGAGAGAATTGTTATATACCCTTCACCTAATGTCCCCCGTGTTTACATTTTATATAACCTTGGTCAAACCGAAGAAATTAACATTAGTACGATATTACTAAATGAACTATTGATTTTATTCAGATTTCACCAATTTCCTCCCTAATGTCCTCTTTTTCTGTTTCAGAATCTAATCTAAGATTCCATATTGCACATGTACAGTGTTCATTATGAACTCTGTGTTGCCCCCATATTTGCCTATGTGTTTATAATCTCATGGCATGATAGATAAATATATGAAGAACACTCCTGTTAATCATTTCAGTTATTTTAATATCAGTGAAATGGAAGTTTGTCTTTGAACTTTCTGCTGGAATCTCTAGCACCCACAGTGACCCTTTTGGATGATGAAGCATCCTGAACATTCCAGTCTTTTGTGGGCAGCAGTCATTTTTCTGGCTTCATAAGAATGTCTTTAAGTTTACTAGAGGAGGAAGATTTTTGTATACAACCAGGGTGAGTTCAGTATACAATTAATGCTTAGTAATTAATCCATGCTTATTTTACTCATTTGCCCTAAAATATCTTCTACAAGACAATGAAAAGGTCTTTTTCGTCCTTCAGACATCACCTCTTTATCACTTGCCTCTTGACATTCCAGAAGGCACTATAAATGGAAGAGGGAGTTTCCTCATTTAATTTGATACATCAAGTCATCATCAAAATATTTATTTCCTGATCTTCCCACACGGAAGGTGGCTAAAGGTTAATAGGAACGCAAGTGGAAAATAATTAAGGATGAAAATATATACAATAAAATGCAAAACAAATCAGAATAAATAAAGTTTAGTGTGACTGTTAGGTTAAGATGTCTTGATACTCACTCTAATCATAAAGTTTTTTCTTTTTATTTTCTCCTCTGAAGGACAGAAGAAACTTACAGTGTACAGTGAAACTATTCCTCACTGACACATCTAGAAAATAATTTAATGAAAAAATGATAGAGTTACTAATTTCTTCAAAAGGTTCTGAAATATCTTGCCTTTACCTATGAGCCAGGTCATAAGCAGATAATACTTCACTCCTATGTTTACTGTATTTATTTTTAATTTTTTTTCCCTAGGTTTCTTTTTTCTTCTCTGTAAGATGTAAGTCTAGTGCTGCATATAACATTAAGGCATTGGGTAAAACAATGGGCAAAACAAAATAGAAATTTGTTTCCCTTTCCCGTGAAATATGTCTAGAGATAGGTCATCCAGAGGACATAGGACTCATGAAAGATTCAGGAACCCCAAATCCTAGCTTTCTCTTACCATCAGCTTCCACTTGTAGCTTCTGCTTTATGGTTCTCAAAGTTGCTGCCTAAGCCTTAGTCTTCTGTATTAAATTCCATTCCAGCCAGCAGGGAAGAAGAAGGCAAGTAGAAAGAGACATGACCCCTTCCTGAAAATTTCTGGATATCCAAACTCTATTTTCAATAAGATCTATTGGTCCAAATATAATTACAAAGTAGATGGGTAAGTCAGTCATTTAACTGGGTCCAGTTAAAAAATTAGGCTTCACAATTGTCAAGAAGGAAACGGAGAACTGATATCAAGAGACAGCTTTTACTCTCTAATGTGGTAAGGCTATTATTGTGACAGAAAGGAAATGTGGTAAGAAGAGTATATTTATGTAGAATTTATAATAGTAAGAAAAACTTCAGGTGAATATATATAGTGTTTTAGTATATGAGAGTAGGATATATAAAATTTATAATACAAGGGTAGGAAATGACACTTTGCTTTCTAATATTATGAAATTCAATATCTATACATGTTCAGATAAACTGAAAACTCAGTATCTTGATAATAGTAGATTTAAAATATAGGCACCTCCTTTTTTTTCCTGGCATGATTTTTTTTTCCACAAATGCCAACCTCTGATGCTAAAGATTTTAAAAAATAATTAAATATTAGATAAACTTCATATTTAAAGTAAATCTCACTTGCAAACAAAATAATTCTAGTTTAAACAACTCTTAAAAGGAAAAATTTATTTTTTTCCTTTTTCAAAAATTACCTCCACCAGGCCACTCATGACCATACTCCATCTGCTGCCCTCCAAAAGGTGGAAAAATAAAAAAAAAAAAAAAAAAAAAAAAAGGAAAATTTGAAGAAGGGCTATTCATGAAAGAATGTGTTTTTTCTTTTGTGATTTTTTTCCCCTGGACATCAAACAAGCTTTCCTGAGCATCCTAAGTAATTGAGTATATAATAATAAAGACATACGAGTCAAATTGCCTTCAAAGTACAGAGGCTTAGAGAGAAACAAAGCTAAACAAAATAGATATGAGATTTGTCAAAGCCAAAATGTTTTTTAAATGCTCCCTATGGAGAGTATGTTCTTTTGCTTAATCTATTCCCTCATGCTTGTACTTATATCAAACATTTATGGATCACCTTTGATTAGCCAGGCTCTTTTCTAGGAACTAGGGACTACAACTAAAGAGACATGGGATTTATAATCCAGCAGGAGGACAGAACCTAAATAAGTAACTAAGTGTAGTTGTAATTAGTTACAAAAGAAACTTGTAGGGTGAAAAGAGAGCATATGAAAATACATAACTATATAAAAATTTTGGAAAAGAAAAAAAACACTGATTATGAACAGCATTAAGTTGATGAAATGAGTGTATTTATAATCATGAGCTCATTGTAGATTTTGGTTAAGCTGAAAAAGTATATGAAAATAAAATAACCTTTGCAGCAGTGAAAAACTTAGAAGTAAATTTCCTCATTCAGTTGCATCAATCAAGATTTCTTTATGTTGATACTTATAAAAGGAACATTTAGGAGGTGCGGAGACCACAGAGGAATAATTTCCTAAAACTGTGTTCCCCTCCTTGGCTAATAATTCTGAAACAAACTCTTTAATCTTACAACATAGTCAAAATCTTTTTCTTTTTGTAAGATTCATTTATAAGTTTCTAAGGTAGTCTCTAGACAAAGTTCGATAATTAATACAATAAGGAGAAATCACTGTTTTTAGAGTTTATCAGTTATAAACTGAATTAGTAAGTGCAATAAAATGGTGTTGGTCATTAAGGAGAGAGGGTACAGGGCAGGAAGGAAATTATTGTGTTTTATGGGCTGCTCCATTGATCAGAGACAAAGATTGAGGCAACAATTAGCTTTGCATTTGTGACAACTCACCAAAATGTAACATTTTGTTGAATTTAATCTCAGACTGTTTGAGATAAATGAACAGGGCTGAAAAGTTGTTACAAAATGGGTTTTGCTTATTTTGTATCATAAGAAATCTATTTTTCTTTGTTTCTTTCCCATTCTCCAAAATTGATTGTCATTATTACTCAACTCTACTGAGGTAATAGCTCAAGGTAATAATAAAAATATCTGGGCTGATTTGCCAGCTTTTGCTTCAGAAATGAATACTTTGGGCATAAAAGTCAATTGTAATTATTGATGCTGCCCTATTTAATACAGATAAAAGACTCAGTGATACTATGAGAAAATTGAAAGGTGACTGAGTAATATGTATCTTAAGAGGTGACTCATGTGTAGTGGTGTAAACCAGTGTTACCTCAATAAAAATTAATTAGTTAAAAAAAGAAAAAAAAGTGACTAAGATTTGGACATGAAACAAGAGTCTGTGAGGAAGGAGAAAAAAAACCTAAACTCTTTCAGAGAAAAAGCTCTCCATAAAGCCAGTGTGGAAAGGAGAGGAGACTATTATAGATACAGGAGGGCAACCATGTAAGGCTGTAAATATTAACTGCAAACTTTAAGGAGTAACATTCCCATAGCCATGATGTGTACAACATATACCTTCCATAATACTTCCTGGTGTCTTTACATCTGTCAACTATTAATGTCAGAAGTGGCAGCAGAGAGGCAGGAAGGAAATGCAACAAAGCAAGTAAGGCAAATAGTAAGAGTATTGAGATGGACATGATAAAGTCAGTCTAGGGGTTCATCCTAGAATCTGTTATAGATAGATAGGCTGACTTTAGCTTATCCATCTCAATTTTATATCTAGGACACAATCTCTTTTACAACAGTGATCTTTCCATCATGGATGATGGTTCTTACTAGAGAACACTAGAGAACATCCATTTGCATCTTTATCAAATGCTTAGTTGGAAGAAATAGAGTTATAGTAAATTGAAAAAGGTAGTTCTGCAAATCTACATTTTACTACTTAGAGATCTGTACCCTGGACCTTTCTTATTTGGCTCTTGGGTAAATACAGCTTTAATTACCCCGGGAGTCAACATTTAAGGACAAACATCCAAGAAGAAGCTGGTGCATCTGTTGATGGAAAAATTTTTGAAAGTTTATGAAAAGAAAACTCCCAGTCTCAGATTCACAAAATGTTATAGTACACATGAAAGATTACATTGCATTTATTACTTTGTGGACAATGGGAAACTTCAAGCTCATCAGATTCCTTTCTTTGAATTGTCTTCTGGGAAACTCAGTGCTACATTTGTCATCCATTTCTAGTGTCACTATAGCTTGCCTTTATTCTTCCTTTGCTTCAATTTTCTCAACCATTTAACATTCCTTTGGATTGTATTTTTGTTAACTATTCTAATGCCATTATTGTTCAAAGTAATATGCAAATAAACCACAAATAAAGTCATGTAGGGTTTCTTTATAAACAATCTAAATATGATGAAAATCAAAGACAAGTTTACATCTTATGGTCCATTAGAAGGAAAAATCATTATTTTTTTCATTTAGTATGTTAGATTTCTTCCATGTGTAAATTAAATAATAATAGATTATATATAGATGTACATATACACAGCATCTTATCACAATTTTAAGATGTGAAATATTGAAAACACTTTCTTTTCCATTTTGCAATGAATTATTTGATGGGATATTACTCTTCCCCTTATTTTAAAATCACAATGCATTTTTTTGTTTTTGTTTTTAAAGATTTATTTATTTATGCATACAAGCTGGGGTGTAGGCCAGAGGTGTGGGGTGGTGAGAGGATTCACCAGAGACAGAGTGGGAAGCAGAACAGACAGATTGACTGAAATACACAGCTGAGGGGAGCAGTGGGTGAGTCAGGAGAGGTCTACTGCGCCATGTGGGAAGCACCCTGGCCGGGTATCGAACTCGTGCTGCAGTGGCTCTGGATAGGTTCATAGTGCTGCAACTTAACCCACTGTGCCATCAGAAAAGTCCCACAATAATTTTTGATAGGCAAAAGAGAGACTTCCAAACCTTAAATTTCCAGGATAAGTTGTTACCTAATTCCACAACTTTAAAATCACTTGCCTTCAAATGTCCATAAAACCATTAAACTTAACTTCTCATTATGAGAAGATGTGCCCTACTGCTTCTATTTTGATCATGAGCTATCTGGGACACAGAAGTCCAGTCAAATAGAGGCCAGAAAGAAATATCAATGCAATCACAAGCCATAAAGCTTATGATGAGTTAGAAATATTCTGCCAGTGCTATAGACAATCAGGTTTCTGATAAATCACATTAATTTATAGGTAAAATAAATGAACACGATATAAGTTATTAAATTAGGAAAGGGTAACTTTTAAGAAGCATAGTACCAAGTCCAAACTTCTCCCAGATGGTTGGAATGGGAGAGCATTTACTTTTCATGATTGATATAACTTACTAACTTTAAAAAAATTTAAGCAATCATGTGAACTAGACATTATGAACAGCACTTTGCATTTGTTTTCCCATTCAATCTTTGTATCATGCTTGAGATAGATACCATTATTATTTGCATTCCATTGGTTTTAAAAATATAGACTCAGGAAAGTCATTCAACTAGTAACTGGAAGAGGCTTCTTTCAAGTTTAAGTCAGTGTGCCTCACCCAGGGTCATTATGCTCTACTGGATTCATTTGTCTTTGCAGTTTTTCAGTGAAGAGCTAGGAAGCAGTAGACTGAAAAGGAAAAAAAAAAAGTGGTGTGATTGTAGCCATGGAGCTAACTTTTGCTCTGTCGTTGATAAATATGTATTATGTACAACATAGGTTCTTGACCCCTGGATAATATATTTTGGTATTGTCTTATCTAAGAAAATCAGGGACTGTGGTATGGAGGAAAGGGAAATATATTTTGAAAGAAAAGAAACAAATAGGTATCTGGTTCTCCCACATGTTGCATCTGAGAAACAGTAAGTGGGACTAGAGATACAATGGAACAA
Organism: Scalopus aquaticus; assembly: GCA_004024925.1. Taxonomy (NCBI): domain Eukaryota; kingdom Metazoa; phylum Chordata; class Mammalia; order Eulipotyphla; family Talpidae; genus Scalopus; species Scalopus aquaticus. The sequence continues at coordinate 19,598 of PVIJ01003047.1, read as the reverse complement.
AGTGTAGCTTGTGTGATGGTACACACATCGCCAGCTACAGTCCAGGAAGGGTAACACACTTCCACAGATGCTGCAGGTTGGCTGGCTCAGTCCTTACTCCCAGATTTCTACTCCTGCATCTTCCTTTTCTGTGAAACAGGAAAGTTAAGTACTTAGTTTTTGAGTATCCCTTGCAACTCGAGGTGTATGTGGGTCCCACTATTGGCTAAGGAGAAGTTAAGTGGAAATCTAATTGCGGGGGAGGGGGGAACTATTCTTACTAAGTAAAAGGACAAGCTTCCTAAGGAGAAAGTCCTTCACTGTCTCTACTTCTATTTTACTTGGATGTGATTCCTAACTGTGTAGTCAGCATGTTAGGAACAAAATAATCACAGAAATGCTGACCAGCTGCCACCTTCCCCCATAAACTCTTCTTTGTTAAAAGTTTTCATCAGTTATTCAATTCCTATTATAGCCCAAGTTATTCCTAGTTAATACACAAGTCCTTTTACCTTTTAGTGCCTTGGGTAAAGTTTCTGAAGTATGTGACATTAAAGGTTATGTGATTTCATTCTGTCAATTTCCATTCTCTCATAACTAGGTGCAGCCCCTATTTTGGACAATTCCTCCTTTCCCTAAACATGTCAGAGCTTTATGTACCTTTACTTAATGCTGTTGCTTTTGCTGGAAACCTTCACAACTTTTCCAAACTGTGACTTTCCCACTGTGACTTCTTTTCTGGTTCTCTTAGGATCCTCAGTGTTCTGTTTATATCATTTCATATGTCTCCTTAACACTTGTTCATCCTTTGAAACAATGACTCTTTGTATTAGGATCCTGTTTCCACCATTAAACAGAGAGCTATTAGAGTCATGAAGCATGACGTGTGTCATACACAACAGGTGCTCAATAAATAGTTTTTGTTTAAATCTATAGGTTGATGATTTTTCCCCTCTTTTGAATTCCCCTGAAACTTTATTTTTAGCCCCCTTTGGCACATGCCATTTACTTTTCTTATTTCATAACTAAATAGTGGGCTACTTAGAGGCAAGAATCATGTCTTACTCATTTTTGTATCTTACACATATTTATAAGCTAGATTCGTATTTGATGAATTGAATTAGAATATTAATAGTTAATACATTAAGCATATCTCAATCATCATGCTAATTGCTACTTACCCTGGGGGGGGTTAGGGGGGAAATAAACTATCCAGTTCAGTGAAGGAGTTTTAAAAAAATCTCTCCTATTTAAGTTAAAAGTGAAAAATTAATTTGCTATAAAAGGAAACCCAGAATCCACATTCCCTGATTCAGAAGTGTTTGAATGATATAAAAGAAGAATCTGTTTTCAAGAACTTTCTAGTTTTTCCCTCTCTAGTAGTCAATCCAATTCAAGTGCAATTTAATAAGTTAATTGCAATATGTGATTGACAGAGGCAGGGGACAATGTCTGATGTGAAGACTTTGCTGTAAAAAAATTATGATAATAACTAAGGATCCTATTATTTCATTAAGGACTCTATGTCTTGGCTGATGCACAGCAAGACTTTCTCAGAATCTACCTTAGAAGTGATTGATATCAAGTCTGTATTCGTCCATTATGTCACCAAACCAGAAATGGAGGAAATGTTGATCAAGCTCAGTTTGAACCTTAGCTCTTATGAGCCTAAAAGTCTAAGATGGAAACAGTATCACATGGAAATCTGGTTGAAGCTGCCACTTATCCTGCCAGATTTACTTAGGAACTGAAGCATAAGAAGGTAATAAGTAATCATGAAATTCACTAGATAAATTCACTAGATACTTTAAAAAAGCAGCCTCCATGAAAAATAAACCATGGGGGTGGGGGCGTTGTGGGAGAATTTTTATTATATAACAAAAATGAATTTATAATAATGAAAAATTTAAGAAAACTCATAAGTTAAAAAGAGTTATTTTTCTGGAAATTGAGAGACTTTAGTTTTAAGTATTTTGTTTCTGAAATAAGAAGTTAACATAAGAATTAATGTATTTATCTATTTTTCTGAATAACAGATAATTAAGATAGTTTAGACCTTTAACTGTTTTTAAAAATTGAGCCTACATTTCTTACTTAAATGTTTAGTAGCTTTAGAGCAATATTCCTAGAGTGATTTTCCAGCATATTAATTTTCAATGAAATGGTAAATAGTGCAATACATCTTACATTTTAACATTATAGACAGAATTCATAAAACAACTTATCGAATGCAAAACAATTGAAGACTATAAAAAGATTTTCAACAAACATTTTTTTCATTGAAGGAAAAGGAAAAAATCATGTTGAGTCATACTTAAATGCAAAAATGAACAGTTATATAAAAAAACTTTCCCAAAAAAGTAGAAATAACTTATCCTTCATTATGCAGCGAGGTAGCTGCCTGTTCATCTAACCTAAACATTTACAGTAACTGATTTATTCACCATTGAAAATCAAATCTGTTGCAGCTCAGATAATTTCTCTGCATTAGGAAATGAATAAATTAAAAGTGTGCTTCAGCAATTTAGTCCTCCCAAGCAGAGATTCTGCAAGCTCGGTAGAAGATGTCAAAACCTGCTGATATCTAACAGAGTCAACTCCAAGTTTGTGTATCCCAGTCCACTCTACCTTTCCATCAGGCAGTACATGTGGAAATAGAAAAGCAGCTCTCTAATTAATCAAAGTCAGATGTGCCTGAACGCCTGGAGTTGCTGCTGATCCTTGTCCCAGCTTCTCCCATGTTCTCGCTCTATGTTTTTACCTTGAAAACTTCTGCTCTGAGCTGGGAATGCCTGAAGGGCTTGCACGGTAAGTCAATGTGAAATTATCTCAGCAGGAAGAAGTTGCTTTTCAGCTTAAATGATTTAAGGCAGCAATTTTTCACACTCTCAAACTCTGACAAACGCCCAGATTGCCTCTCATGTCTGACTTCAAAATATTCAAAGAAAAGCTATTTTTATTAAAAACACTCTAGAGAAAATTGTATGTCACTTGTTCTCTGATATAACTTCATTTCTCCTGACAGTGACAATTTTCACCTCAGTACAATTTCTTTATTTTTTCCAAAGCTAATTCTGCTTAATATTAGTATTTATACAAACTCATATCAACTTGTCTCTGTGAAATATTCAAGGGTGTCAGGTAAATGTTGCTCACTGTCATTCATCTTCTTTGGGTGTTCAAAATGATCAATCGATTTCAAACTACACTTAGTTACTTTGGATATTATTGTTTTATTTGTAAGGGAGAGCTTAACAAGTGTTAAAACCCTTCATTTGACAAAACTGTATCTGCAAACTGCAAGGATTTCCAACTTGAAGGCACGTGTCTGTTGCCAAAGATTGTAAAAGTTTACATTAATAAATCTATTTGTTCTATGCCTTTAAATAAAGCAGATAATACAGTGCATGTTTTGTCTTATGCTGCTTACATGTTAATAAGATTACGGTGGATGTCATATTGCACTGAAACATCACATTTGCTTTATTATGAATGCTGGCAGTGCAGAAACATCACATTATAATCACTTCAAAAAAGAAATATATTCTGCATATTTTCATATGTGTTTATAATTCCACTAAACCTCAGCAGAATCAAACTCAGTAGGGACAAGAATGACAGAAGGTTTAATGTTCCAGAGCCTGCTGAAATCTTGGTGCATTGATATATAGCAGCATGGTTAATATGTATAAGGTTACTTGTGGCCTGTGACCTTAAAGCATATCTTCTGGCCTTATCACATTTCCATGAGAAAAAGTAACCACTGACATATGAATTTTCTACAAATAATTTGGAGTTTTTTGAAAGGGTTAATTTTATTTTTACCTGGGAAAGCCTGAAGTAAAGTGCTCATAAAGGTAATGTAATCAGTAACCATTATCTAGGTACTATAGCCATAGAACAAACACTTTTTTAAATGTATATACCAATTTCCTTTAAGTATGCCTTTATAGACCATGAAATGTCTCATTTTTAAATAAAACTGGGACATTGTTACCTCATTTATATCTGTTTAAGAAATCAAGGAAAGAATTATCTCGCAGCCATCTTCTATGCACAGTGTTGGGGTCCGGTCAAAGTAAGGACTTCAGATACAGAAGAGAAGTAGGTTTCATAAATTTTGATGTTACAGCAATGCCATACACAGCTCCTACACCAACACCCCTGCATAAGAACTTGTCATCTCCTCCTGTCTTTGACTTGCAACATGTTTTCTGTTTAGTAGGAGTCACAAGCACTTTAATATCACTTAGCTTCTTTGAGTCTTATTTACCATTGTTTCAGCAAACTGAAGGGGAAAATGATTTGTTTTAAGACATACTGAAATATAACTATCTGTATATTTCTTGCAATCAAAGCATTTTTAAGATTATTTGTGAATATATAATTACATTTGTGAATACAGAGTAAACAACTGTAGAAAAAACAAAAATTTACTGGTGAAACAACTTTGCAGGCATAAAAGCAGGCAAAATTACCTCAGAAAAGTTTAAGTAGTTTATAAAGTTTACTTGCCTTTTAAACAAAGTAGTTTTTAATAAAAATTTGTATACAATGTTTCTTTTGCATGTCAACAAGAAGCCATTCTATAATATTATCTGAGATAATCATTTCTAATGAAGACAAAAACATTGATAAATTCAAAATATGTCCATGAATTGATTGTTTTCTTTCTATTACGAAATGTATGCACACAAGTGAAACGAAAATACAGGATTTGCTTTCTGACTAAAATACATTATCCATTTGTAAATTTTAATTGTTATAAGAAAATAGTAATTGTATATATGAAATATAATTATCTTAAATATGTTACAATGAGTTTCTTATTGACTCAAACTAATATTTCACATTAAGCTTTATACTAATAAAATTTCAAAATCATGCCACTCCATACTGTTATTATTTAGAAAATTATATTATTTGCAGTAGCCTTTAATTCACAAGAAATATTTTCAATTGCTCGTCAAAATGATTATTTTATTATCTATGAAGGGGTATATGTATAAATGATAATAAGTTATATAAACATGAGTTAAAAACCATGTAGGAAATATATTTGTATTATCCATTTGTGTGTGTGTGTGTGTATGGCATTTTATTAGTTGCATTACCAAAGTTATTCAGTAAAATATACTTGATATTTTTCTTTCAATTGTTTTAAAAATAATATTGCATTAATTACATTTACTTTTCTCTTTCAACTTTAGTTTTTAAGAGTATTAAATTTAAATTATTATTTATGAAATATTTAGAATATGTAATGTTTTAGCAACAAATGGAAATTGAGTGCAGTGCAAACATACATATACAGCTCTTATATTTATGTTAAGAAATAATTCAACAACTCTAAGCAATCCTTGGAGTATATCTTTTTCCCTGGGTCTAGTCTAAACAATTTTGTAATACAAAAAATAAAATTATCTGGACTTTTTCAATGTGATCTATGCCAAGAAATCAAGGAAAGTGATAAAAGCTGGAAGAGAGAGTATGCATTAGTGAATATTTATATTGGCAAGACCTGAAAATTTTATAAAAGTAAAACAAACACAGAGGTTGCTTATTTCTGACAGGAAATCAGCCTCACAGAATTTCTTTCAGGAAAACATTATTGCACCAAATGATATAAATCTCTTGTTATCTCTAACAAATTAACTTGAAATGCTGGCAATGCCAAGGCGCTGCATTAGTTTTCTCTTGTTTACTTTTTCTGAATCACCATAAAAATCCTTTGTAAAACAATTATTCTTAAAACAATCAGGACAGTATATCTCTATAAAGGAGAAAATCGATTTAACAACAAAACTGGATTTATGTCTATTGATCAAGAGACATTTGGTGTAATTTTAGTGAATTATGCCTGGCTTTTATTTCCTAGCAGAAATTTTTCAGTGATACTCAAAAGGCAGATTGCAAAGTACCACATAATCTTTTGCCTGCAGTTTACCTGCTATCTTAATTATGGTTCCCCTCCCCCCAAAAAATGTAGGAGAGGGAACCAAATATTTATTTTTTATTACACGAAACAGTATTGCTATTTTATGTGACTTAGTTAATAGTACTTACCTAGGAACCTGATGTCATTTTTTTCATTAGTAAAGAAATCAGGTCTTTCTTGATTTCATAAAAGGATTCAGTGTTAAAGAAACAAATCCAAGCTCATTCTATAAGAACAGAATTAAAAAGATTAAGAAGTATCCTGATTTTTCTTCTTAAATGGGAGTAATTTTTAAAGACATTATTAACACTTTCATATCTGAAACTTATTAAGCAAGAAGGTAACAAAAAAGAATTGGAAGCAGATTAAGAAAAAATTAGTTATTTTGTGCTATATGTCCTATAACTTGGATATACCATTTTGAGAGAAATATAAAAAGATGAATGTTCTAAACATATCTTAGAGAAGGTATTTGTTGTGGTTTACATAAATGTGTGGGTGAATGAAGCACATTGACATATATGGCTTGCAACAGTAAAAAAATACTCAATTGAAATGTGTTTTGTCAATGTGATCTCAAAATATTTCTTGATATGATTCCCCCTTCTTCTGGAAGCACTGTAGAAAAATCTTGTAAACAGTTCAATCCTTATTTAGAAAAAAAAAGGTTACAAAATTCATATTCAGTTGAAAAGTTTAAGCACATTTAACCTAAATATATAATTCAAAGATATTTGTTTGTAAATTCTAATTCCATTTTTATGAACAAAAAATGTTATTATTTAATAGACATTAACTGTTTTTTCTTATTTTATAAATCATAATTTTCACTATTATTTGTATTATTAATGTAAATAATGTGTTTGCTAAATCAAATTAATAATATATAGTTAGGTTACCAATGTAAAAAAGGCTAGCTCATTTTACCATTATTAAAAATTATATTCACAAATTCAGGTCAACTCAATTTCTGTTGCCATGTATTCTTAAAAATGTCTATATTCCATAACTGTTCAAAAATATAAGGTAACTTTAATATGTTTTGTTACATTAGCTATAGCTCGTTTACTGTTTTCTGCCACATTTAAAAATATGGGTTATGTTTTGTGCATTCCCACGAAGTATCTTTGATACCGGAAACTACTATATTCAATTCTACTAAATTTATAAAAAAGCTTTATAACATAAATATGCTACAACCAAAAGCAAAATAGTCTTAAATATAAGAACAGATACATTTTAATTGCCAATATTGAAGTAATAATCTAATATGGAATGCAATAACCATCCTTTTCAAACCACTGAATTGCTAATTAAAATAAAATCAATAAATTTAGTTTAAAATATTTAATATCACCTACAGAAATACTTATTTAAAATTGATATTTTAGAATCATCTAGACTAGAAAATGTACTTAAAATTGATCCTACAGATCTAAGCAGATTGTAATCATATTTACACCTTTTAACTGTTACAAGATTTTTAATGTTATGTGAATGTTTTTTATTAGATATTATACTACTGAACTATAACTTCCAAATTGGACAAGTTAAACTTTTAGTAATATGATTTTCAATTGGTTTTCGTAGCTAATTTAGGAAATCATAATTTAGTGTCTGTTTTCCTGTTCTAATATATAAAATTGTACAGTTTTATAGTAAGATATCAAATGAAAATAAAATGGACTACTTGTATACATTATATTTCTTTGAAAATACTGAGAGCTTTTAATAAAAGAGGTAGTTCTTAAACTGAATTTTAATAAACCAATAAAATAATGTTATTGTTCAATAGGTAATAATTGCCTTTATATAAACTCAAAAATATTGTTTGGAGTGATTAATATACAATGCTCCATTATGCATCTGGGAGTGTTGATGCATAATTTTTAGTTCTAATGTTATTATGTAATTGAGAGAACATGTTCATTTGCTCTAATAACTACTAAGATGCACTTAATAAAATGAAATGTAATAATACTTGTAATTTAATCTATTCATGGAAGTAATTTTAAAAGTCTACCACTCTCCTTAATGTGGATAACATTCATAATTTATAAAGTGTTGTGATGCAGAATTGACAATGCCATTGTTTTTTACACTTTGAGATGATTCTGCAGCCTTCATATCATCTGCATACCAACCTCAGGATTATCAAGGGCAAACAAAAGATAATTAACACCAGAAACAGGCAAATGCAGGAGCTACTGACTGAGGGTTCTCATTTAATGCAAGACTCTGAAAACCAGAAAATGAAATAACTATAGAAAAGCTCATCTCTGGAAAAAAAATTCAATATTCTATTCTTAATATGAACCTCCCCCCCACCCCCCAGTTGGTAGAGGTAACTAATCTGACATCGTCTCAAGGTGGTGTAGTCACTTGTAGAGTTAGACAAAGTCATCTTTTGAAGAGCAAATTTCAAATTATGTATTTTGTAATTGTAGTTTCTTTAACACCCATTATAATTATTGCTTTAAAAATGTATTTGTAACAGATAGAAAATAACCTACTTCCATAGTAACTTTTTTCATGTTTTCACACTTACTAACTGGAGTATAATAGATAGGAATTTTATACAGCTAAAGGGGCTATTTTATCTGAGCTACAGTTTATATAACATTATGTAGAGATAATGTAATTTGTTTATTGATGGTTTCAATCATCAATATCTTCAATTTATTCATATGAAATTATATTAATGGCAGAGGCTATGCTGTTAGCCTTGATTTTATCACCAGGTTACTGCATAAGTGAAATTATTTTTATCAACCCAGCTGAGTGCCCTCTCACTTTTCATAAATCATCAGTACTAGTATGATTCACATATATGGCTATTTTCACCTTATAATAAAATACAGGACAGTCACTAAATGTTGTAAAATCTGAACTTCTAAAGTTATGAAATAATAATTATAAAACTATGTTTGAAATAAAGTCACATAGTTCCTCATACATTCATATGTTAAATACGTTTTAAAAAATGTTAGGCTGCTCTGATTAAGTATGTTATTAACAGTTTTAACTGAAGTGGTTAAGTTAGTGACAAGCCTCAGAGTTTATAATCATTGGAAATTGGCTTTTAGCAGAAGAACACACAGTTAAAAATAAATAGCTCTTAAACAACATGATTTTAAAAAGAACTGTTTTAGTCAAATCTCCAACTTCTTTCCACCCACTTCTTCTCTCCAGATATATTTTGTCTGCTGCTCTATTCCAGGGCCTGTTTTTGTACTTACTTGACACATATCACATGTCCCATTCAGTGACCACAACACAATCAATTTTTAGCTATCATCTGATGTTCTGCAAGTCTCTCCAAAAATTTGGACCTAATAGATATTTTTACCTGAATGTGCTCCCAAATAAATGTATAAAAGACACTTAGCATTTCCCTCCACTTTTACCACAGTCTAACTATTAACAGGGTCTAAGAATCTGGAAACCACCCTAGACTTCTATTTATTCCTTTTTGAGTATATCAACATGTCCTACTATTCTGTTTTATAAACATTGTTAGAATGTCTTCTCTTCACCCCCCTGCAGTTTATTTAGCAGAAGCTATCTCACTTTTTAATTATTCTCTCAATCCTCAATTCTCAATCTCCCTATCAGCCCTCTAAATCAGGATCAGCAAACTTTTCTGTAAAGGGATAGATAGTAAACATTTCATGCTATGCATCCATACAGACTCTTTTGCAACTCATTAACTCTGTAGTTGTAGCAGGAAAGCAGCTATTGACACTAATAAAATGGATGTGGCTGTGTTCCAATAAAACTTTATTTACAAAAAAATGGCAGCAGATGGATTTGGCAGGTGAACACTATAGTTTCCTGGCTCTTGTTCTAAATTGTTCTCAGAGTAAAATTCTTAAATAACAAATCAGATCCCTGTTGCTAGATTATTTATTCATTGTTTTTTCATCATCTGCAGAACGAATGTGGGACATAAAAAAATCCTTATGATATCGTTTCTGCTTTTCACTGCCAGCCCCGCACTGCTCCCACACACTGCATATTTGTCCATTCTCATCAACTTTGAGTTGCACATATCATCATTCTTTACCTTTGTGTCTTTATACATGCTATGCTAATTATGTGGCGTAAAGGAATGTGTTTTATTCTTTGCTGCTACTTTCAATACCTATGGAGGAATACTATTATATTCATCCTCGTGTACTCAGTGTCTGGTCCAATGCCTGCAAATAGTTTGTTGAATTTGAATGAACACATGCACATACAATTTTATAAAGCACATGGATTTTCAAGATATCTTTTTATTTCATCTACTAAAATTAATTTTCCTTTCTCAATTATGTAATCAGGAGCAAGAGTTCACGTTATGTTCACGTTACTAAAAAAACAGAGATGCTATTTTTCCACTAGTAGAGTATGACCTATAGTTGATATTTATATTAATATGACTAAGATTATGAAAGTAGAAAATAAAAAAAAACTGAGGAAGTAGGAGGAAAAGAAACATTTTACAAACTGTCAGCTTGTAAGTTTGATGTCATTTCTGCCCAATGGAATAAATACTATGTGTATATACTTACAAATGTATTTATGAACTCTGTACACATTTACCATGTGTGCTTTCTAGGTTTTTCAAAAGCTAATAAGAAAATACAAATGTGGAGCCTCCCTGGCGGCGCAGCGGTTAAGCGCTGGGCTGTGGAGCTGTCGGCAGCAGGGATGCGAGTTCAACGCCCAGCCAGGGAGAATCCCACATGGTGCGGCAGACCTCTCCTGCCTCGTCTGCTGCTCCCCTCAGCAGTGTATTTCTGATCTGCCTGTTCTGCTCCCCACTCTGTCTCTGGTGAAGCCTCTCACCACTCCACACCTCTGGCCTGTACCCCAGCTGTATGTATAAATAAATAAATCTTAAAAAAAAAAAGAAAATACAAATGTGATGTCAAAAGAGTGCAATACTTGCCCTTCCTGAAGACAAATATGTTATTTCAAGATACTTAGTGTCATAGGACAATCATTATAAAGCAAAATCATAGAATTATAGATGGAAGGAAGTTAGAAGCTATATTATCTAGAATAATAAGCAGTGTTTCCTTTGCATATGATTCTAGATAATATTAGTTAATAAGTTAATGATTGAGATCTATGATATAAAGCCTCCATTACAGACATTGCTAAATTTTTGTCAGAAAAATTTTCACACTTGACCAAAATGCGATATTGTTCATTAATAGACAAAATATACTGATGTTAATTGATATTCTATTTCAAGTCATTTCAGTATTTTTTAACTAGTAGTGTATAGTTACTTAGTTAAAACATTATTACATGTAGAGCATTAATAATTTTAAGGACTTATAGGTTTAGCTTTATAACCCAAGCCAATCAAATCACTGTTGACTTAAGCACTTTATTTAAGCTAAGCAATAACAAATTCCATTGCTTCATCATGTGTCCAGCTAATGAAAATTGAACTGCTCTTTTAATTTTGAATACATAAACTTAATCAAGGCACATAACTGATTGAAATATTTCTACTAAAAAGACTCATAAGTGTACTGATTTGACTAAAAGGAAATATTTAAGTAAAACTAAAATTACAGTCTTCTTAAACTTACCTGAAAAAATTTCAGTCAAGAAGATTTTAATTGCAGATATATTTTAGTTATTCTTAAAAATACATGTGGGAATCAATGATGGTTACACATTTTCTGACACACCTATCAAGAGCAGGTGTCTATTTTCTCCCTCTGAGACACTGGCTTGGCCTATGATTGCTTTGATGAGGTCACTTTGGAAGTGATGCCATTTCTCACTTTAGCTGTCAGAAGGACTGGCAGTTCCATCTTGGTCTCTTGAAGCCTGAAGCTACCATTTAAGAAGTCCAGTTTCACGTAAGAAGCCCATGGCTGTGTGGAAAGGCCGTGGGACTATATGGAAGAGGAGAGTGAGCCATCCAAATATTCTAGTAGGGAAGCAGATAAAGCTATGTAAGTTCTTCCAGACCAGACCAGCCCTTAGGAGACTACCAAGTGACCTTAGTTGACAGCAATGGAGCATAATGATTATTGAACAGAGACCTAGCAAATTTATGATATGCACAGTCATGAGATATGATAAAGTAGTATTTTGGACTTATGTGTTACATAGTAGTAGGTAACATAAAATGAGCATGTAGGTATCCTAAAGACAGAAATCATAATTTATAAATAATGACTGAAATAACAAGATTAATACTACGAAATGACTTTTATTCATGCCATTCATATATTTATCTTTTACCAGAACAGCCTAATTTCTCTATTTGAAGAAATCAGAAAGTGTGGATAAACAATAGTTATCTGCATGATCTTCTATTATTCTAAATCAGGATTTAGAACTTTATTAAGTGTTTGGTGTAGCTTATCTCATCCAACTGACCCACATATCCCCTAAATTAGCTGTGTAGGTATCATTATTGCCATTATAGATATGGAAAAATGAGGATTTATAGAGGACATACTTGCTTCATATTACCCACTTAAAAAGTGAGCAAACCAATACTAGAATCCATCTTTTCAGAATCTGGTTTTATTTCTCTTTTAATTTCACCTACATTGTCTATAGTATCAGGCAATCTGCACATGAAATGTCCATACCAACACCTTGTGTTAGCATCTCTCAGGTGATATATCAGTTTTTGAATTAACACACAAAATTCCTTCTAGTGATAGGAATTATATGCCTCACCAGAGATCATTTATTGTTTAATATTCTAACGCTGATATATTAGCATATAGTACTATTCTAAGACGACAGTCATTAGGGATTTTGAAATAGTTACAGTGTCAGTAAACAAGGTATTTACATTTTATTTCTATGTTTATTTAATGTGAATTTTGGATGGCAATTTTCTCTACTTATTCCCTTTAAAATACTGCTATATCCTTTGTACTATATTTATACACACAAAAATCAGTCGACATGTGAATTAGTCAACTACTAGTTGTTTTAGTGTTATAGAACTAAACTATAAGTTCATATCATTATCCAATTTTCTTCTTGGGTATTTTTCATTTTTCCCCTTAAAAATTCTTCCTAATATCTCTAATTATTTCCTCTGTACCAATATTTTTAGAAAATAGTATTCTTTCTCATTGTTCATATTCTTTAAATACAAGTAAATTATCATCTCTACCTCTAAGCGCCGCTTCACCATGTTCTATCAAGTGAGAGCCTGTAAGCTTTCTTCATTAATTACCATCACTTTTTCTCTTAATTGCTTTGAATTTTTGAAACTTTCTTTAATTTGCCTTTTCAAATTTGGATACCTAAAATTAAACATGCTATTCAAAGACTTTTTTCACAGTAACCTTTTTTTTTTAATCTCCTTACAATATTAATCACAAGATTATTTACCTGTTTTAAGGTTTTCATTTTCAATCATGCCCTAGTTAAGATTCATTCAAAATAACTTAAATACCATAGTTTTAAAGTAAAGCCTACAATTTCAGATTAACTCTAAATGATAAATCATATAGTGTACTGTACTCAGGCATTAGTAAAATGAATGTTTATGTGACAAAGAGTGGGGAGGATTTCTAAGAAAAATGAAGAATACCATACCTAAAATTTTCTAAAATGAAAATTTATGAATTGATGGACACAGGACTGTAGGTCAGGTCAGGCCTTTGGCCTTTTGTTCCTAGAAAATTTGTATTGAAATATTTCTAGAAAGGCAGATTGCTTTACATCAATTGCTTGAGTGTTACAAGGGAACATACACATTTAAAACAATTTATGTGCTCTTTATGTGTATATGAATACATATGTTTATATAATATGCAGAGTACGCCCTCTTCTCAAGATAATAGAAAGCAAAATAATCACCCTAATTCTGAAAAATATTACAAATAGGAACAAGCATAAATGCAATTTTCTAACTGGTAATAAAGGCAAAAAAAATACTTCTGGTCGTCTTCCCATAAAATTTTGTACTAGTACACTTCACTTTCCACTGTGAGCCTTTCTTTGATTTCTAAGAATTCAAAGATTGAAATCTATTAAATATTTTAAAAATGTTGAGAAGGTGGAGAAAATTTCATAGTGTAGAGAATAGATGAGCTTTCCATTTACTCAAAAACGAATGTTTCAAAATATTCTACCTGCTCCAAGATGTTTCCTTTCCAAAACATTGCATTTTGAGGGCATTTTTTCTTGAAGCATCTTCCCCCTTTTTTGGGTAATACTTTCTTTTATAAGCAGTCACTATTAATAACAAAACTAATGAAAAATAGAAAAAGAAATTAGAAAAAAAATCCTTATAGAACTATGAAGATACATTACAAAACCAAAAGCAGCATTTATTAGACCATGAACTATTAATTAAATGGAAAGCAAATTTTCCTTTCTTTGATTACCTGAGTCTCACACAATATGATTGTGGAACTGGGTGAGGAGGTAAAGTGATACCTAGTGAAATGGACTTCCGACTACTTGTTTAGTCCTGGTTCTCATCAAACTTAGCAGTAGTTGTATAGTATGAAAATAGAGTTTGGGATGAAATCAAAAGGTTGAGGAAATATGAAGAACACTTTATAAGTAATAAATTTCATAAGGATAGTGATTTGTAAGAATGAGAGCTAATACTATCAAGTGTCATTAGCTGATTAAGCACTGTGATATGTAATTTTTGTGTATTAATTCATTTAATCATCATAACAACTCTATTCTCTTTCTCATTTTATACATGAAGAAGCTGAGATACAGAGAGGTTAAATAACATTTTACTGTCTAACCACTGATGATAGGAAGAGCTGATAATTGAACCCAGGCAGTCTGACTTTACAGTCTGCTCTAATAACTCCAGTGATTCTTATACTTGAGAGTGCATCAGATCTGTTGGAAGGCTACTTAGAACACAGATTTCTGGGCTCCACCCCCAGAGTTTCTCACTCACTATGTCTGGGAAAAGAACCAAAATGTCATAGTTCTAATAATGTCCTAGGTAATAAGATGTCTCTGTTCCAGGAACCACACTTTGAGAACCACTGCACTATACTGCTTCTTAGAAATTACTGGTGATATACAATAATGAGAAATTTATTGACCTTGTTAGCAAGACATTCATTTTAGAAAAACATAAATGAACACTTAAAAAAAAAAGTGCCATGAGTTTTACAGTGGTAAGGCAAGGGGGTGTAGATTGAAAAGATCAGAAAAAGTCTCACATTGGAGACTTTTTGCCTTGTACTAAAGTGTGAGTTGTAACTAACACTGGTTCTAGTGAACAGAACATACACAAATTATGGCGATAAGAAAGGAAACGCTGAGTATTTTATTAAGTATCTGATTGTAGCTCAGGGTTGGAGCAAAAGGGTAGGGGGCTAAATACTAAGTACTAAGATTAATGTGTATGTGTAATAATTTATTAAAGAATGATGACTTCCTGGGCTTTGGATGAGAAGTGAGTGAGAGGTTTAAAGCAAGAGATATGATCAGTGTTGCTTTCTAGGAAGGTAATTAGTGATATTGTACAAGTTTTATGGAGCAAAGTACCTTAGATGTGAGAGGCCATTCAACACAGGAAATGATATAGGGGTGATCTTAAATAATGGCTAATGGTGTTAAGTAGAAAAAAGATTAGGTAATTAATTAAATAAAACACACATGAGTGGTGCTGTTTTAAATTGTTGTAATTGTTGAGATATTTTAACTCGATTTTTCCTTGTAAGAAAACTATGGATCAGTGCTATTATCTCTGAAACTGGAAGCACAGAGAGGCTAGGTCATTTACACAAGGTCACACTGTCTGTGACAGAGTCAGGGTTTGAACCTATGCATTCTGGATCCAGTGTCAGCTTTCCTAATTAGGGCTGGTGATGGACTACATTTGGAAATAATGAAAAAAGGGTGTTTAGAATATTTCTCACTCCTGGCACATATTTAGGCTAGCAAATTTGTACACAGTATTCATTGGGTATAGCCTGGCCAACTAATCCAGTCAAGTGATCATCTAGAAAAAAAGTAGGAGGCCAGATACCCATTTCATCAGGATTCCTTTATTATGAGTCTAGGACTGGAGTGAATGCGTTGGTTAGCAGAGGATATGATCAATGGACAGTCATCTCTAGTGCCCTCAGCCTGCTGGCACAGGAACAGCCCATCTTCCTTGGCTTACCATGCTAAGATTACAGTTCTGATAACTACTAGGTTAACACTGGAATACTCAGTCCTGCTTCAAATTTTGTTCAGTCAACATTTACCAAAGGTTTGCCATTTATTAGACATTTTACTGGGTGATAGGGGTATAGAAATGAAATAGATATAGTCCTGGCTTGGGAGAGTCAACTATTTATGTGTACATTTCATTATAATGTGGTGCTGTGGCAAGCCAGAGTACAGGGTGCTACCGAATGTTAACAGGATGAGGATCACATAGCCCTCTGCAAGTATGGTCACAGCTACCAAACTTTGCATCACTTCCCTGACAAATTACTACAGCTCCTCTTTATCTTTTACAGTGAAGAATAAAATGAAATTGAATAAGAAGATATGGAACAAAGGAAAAGGAAAGGAAGACACTTCATTGCAGCTTGTCCAGTCTGGTGAACTTAAGGTATCTATCGTCTTGGAGGCACAAGCTTCCCCTAGATGAACTAGTCAGATCAGTGTGGTAGAAACAATATTAAAGCATTTCCAAAACTGAAGCCTATTTATTAAAAAGACATACCCTTCTTGAAATCTAAGGTAAGCTACAATTCTCTAGTCCTCTTCATTTTACCATCTGGAAAGGAAATGCCTCCATTTCCTCAGACTTGCTAAGCAGCAGTACAGGGCAGACACAAAGTAGACAAAAACAATGCACTTTGAATGTTCTTTCAGATTCTTGATTTCTGTAGCTTAAAAGTTCAGAGGGAATTTTTAGGAGTACAATCGAAAATATAGGATATCCACTTAAGAGTTTTATCAGAAAGGAATATATGGAAAACATGCTTGCACAATATTTGATAACAAATGTATGAAAGTAATTATGGGACAGTGATGAAGGGAAAATGATTAAGTGATTTTGTGTGCTTTTTTTTAATGGACAATAGTTAGATAAAATCTTCATCACTATGACAAAGAAAAATGAAGCCATTGTTGAAAATACCATGTTTCAAAGCCATTTTCCCTTTTTCAATAACTAAAATAAGGTGAAAAATATTTTGAACTTTCACATTTTTGAAT
>PVIJ01003046.1:60089-143932 GCA_004024925.1 Scalopus aquaticus | reverse complement strand
GCGACGCGAGTTCGACGCCCGGCCAGGGAGAATCCCACATGGTGGGGCAGACCTCTCCTACCTCGCCCGCTGCTCCCCTTAGCAGTGTATTTCTGATCTGCCTGTTCTGCTACCCACTCTGTCTCTGGTGAACCCTCTCGCCGCCCCACGCCTCTGGCCTGTACCCCAGCTTGCATGTAAAAATAAAAAAAAAAAAAAATTTTAAACAAAAAAAAAAAAAAACAATTATATGTTATAACTAGCAGAGCGCATGATAATTGATCTTTATAAGGGGATGATAGTTTACTGTCTTTTTTTCCCCACAAATTCAGACATAAGGAAAAATTGGCACTCTGGTATGGTACAAGATAAAAGACTCAATTCCTGATTTTGATGAGATTAAAGAGCAGTTAAGGAGACAAATGCATATAAAAAATGATTTTAAAATGCAACAATCTTTAAGTTGCCTCAAAGGAAATGTTTTATTTTTTTTCAGTTCCCATAAAATCATGTATTTTTTAATATCTTTTACATTTTGTATTCTCGTTGGGTAACCCACCACCAATTCACCCATGACTCATCTCCGTGGTCCCTTGTGTCCCCTTCCACTCCACTTTGTGCCTTTATCCTCCCCCTCTCTTGCTGAGTGTCTCTCTCTTCTTTGGTTTCCCTATATTCCTGATAGAAGTGAAATCATTCAATATTTTTCTCTTTCTTTCTGGCTTATTTCATTGAGCATGATCCCTTTTAGTTTCATCCATGTCACTGCAAATTGCATGTGTTTATCTTCTTTGAATGCTGAACAGTATTCCATTGTGTATATGTACCACATCTTCTGGATCCAATCATCTATTTTTGGGCATCTGGGTTTAAAAACAAAAGGTGAACTTGCCATGGTTGTGATGTCAGGTTAAGGTTTTCTGGGATGTGGATATAGAATTGTTGTTGAGGAATGTGCAAGTCTTAAAAAATCAGAAGAGGAATGGAAAATAAATGTTCCTGTCAGGTTTGGAAGGTAACTAGAGGACTAGTCCGAGTGAAAGAAAGACGTTTATCAGAGACAAGTGGGAGGAAGGTGAAAGAAGACAAAAAAAAAAAAACAAAAAAAAAAAACAAAAACAAAAACGTGTTTGGATTGTGATTCTTCAGGGCTTTATCCAAGACCAAGAGGAATGTGATTTAACAATGTCATGTTGTAAAGATTGCTATACTTTTAGATACTGGTCTGATTATGATGTGATTAGCAGAAAGGATGTTAAGAACAGTAAGATCACATTATAGAGCTGTCTAAATGCAAGGTGAGTAAAATGTAGGCTTAATGGCACCAACAGAAAAATAAAAGGGAGGGAGGTTGAACAAATACATTCACAGACCTTTGAGGGTATATGGGTATTGCAAAAGAGGGAAAGAGTCATAAAAAATTACTTTAAAATTGAAAGTTTCACCTAATGGGTAAACTTCTGATAGAACCATTTAGAAAAAGGGCAATTATTCATTTACGAATGGAAGAGAACAGATATATGGCCCTGATTTGGGAAATGCTGGTTGAATTTTTGAATGTATTGAGACATTACTAAATAGAGTAGCAACAGATAATTGAAAATAAGTATTTGACTGAAATTCAGTAATGACCTTTGATACTGGGAATCTTCTATTCAGAAATAATAACTGAAACAATAGCCCTGAATGAGCTCATTTAGAGAGTTGTTACAGAAATATCAGGATTTTGGGTCCAAACCTTAGGAGATGTCCACATGGAGGGATAGGAGACACAAAAGCTGAGGCTAAAGGAAAAGGAATAACCAGAAAGATAGCAGAATGGATGCCATGGGAAGACTTGGGATCTTGAGATAGTTAGACCTCTCAGGGTGTAGTGGTTTTGAGATTCAACCACAGGACTTTGTAGTCAAATGAAAACCTACATGGGGAATAAGTACAGCAGAGCTATTCCAGTTCTTGAACAGAGAATGAAGAACTGTGCCCCAGTCTGCCCACTTCTATCCCAAGACTCCACAGCATTCATTGCTACTAAAGGAGTGCTCCTCCCCAACTCCCAAGGCTTCATAAAACAAAGTTTGAAAATCAATGTTACATTCTGATTATTTTTATTTTAAATATGAGGACCCTGGAATTTGAAAAGGAAACATTAACTGTGTAAAATCAGAGCTTGTTAGTAGCAGAGTCACGGATGTCTTGGTATCTTGTCTACTATCTTTAAATTACCAATGAATCTTAGAGTGCTCAGAAGTCTGAGCGAGAATAGAAGGTCAAGAAGGAAGGATGGTGACCTGGGATGACGTTACAGAGTCCACAAGTGGGTGAGAGTCCTGGGGAGGCAACCCAATAGCAGACAAACCGACTGATCCTATACCCTACAGGAGGGCCAGCTGCTGCCCTATCCCAAGAAGACTTCTCCATGGCTTTCTACAGGTCACAGAAGGAAAATTCATCCTCTCTGCAAACCACTTTATACTTTGCAAAGTTGTGTCCCATTCACTGTTTTATTTGAACCTCACAATGACTCTGGGGTGGGGAGTGTAAGCTTGGCAGATAATGTGACAGGATTCATATTTTATATATGAGCTGTTGATGTGAATTTGTCTAAGATAGCATGACTATCCCGCACCAGTACTAGAAGTAGAACTCAGGTCTCCCAGCTTCCAAGTCCAGAGGTCTCCATTTCCTCCTGCTCCCCAAAGAACAATAGACCAGCTATTTGGACTGATGACTAGGGTAGTAATACCAGAAGGTTATGTAGGCTGCCCAAATTAATAAAGCTTTCTGGTTCTAGGTAATATGGAGAAAAACACTCCATCCTGTCTCTTCACTGAATATGGCTATAAAACATGCACATAATGTAGGAAACAGCTATAGGAGGACTCTGAAAAGTCAACAGTAGCATACAGATTGGAGAAGAACAGGATTGGAAAGCCACCGAAATAGCGATTGGTTTACCACCTTTCTTCCCTCGAGTATACCTTGACATGAAGTAAACATACAACTTGGCTGTAGACACCAGGGCAGAACAGACAAAGAGCAGAAGCCACCTGATTCCAACCAGAGGACATAAAAAGGGAAGGTCTAATTCCATAAGAAATTCCCTATTTTTTTTCCCATTTTTCTCTGTTTCCTCACAACCCCAGTGAATTTTGTCAGAATGGTGGAAGGAGTCCACAAGAATCAAAATTCTGGAGAAAAGGAAGGTTCCTGTCAGTTTGGTGGAGTTGGAGCCCAAGAGGGATTTTTTTCTCTGTAATGACTAATGCCTAATTTCCTAGTCAGAAGACCAAAGGAGGCTTCCCAGAGAACCAGAAAATAGTAAAGAAATCATAAAGAAGGAGGAGTCCAAGAAAAGAGACCCATCAATGTGTTTGTAAGTACTTGGGCTCCCCCTCCTCTTGGTGCATATATGGATCTGATCCTAATGTCTACACCAAACACACTGAGCAATGAACTAAGAACCATCGGCCGACTGACCACTAGGTGGAGCACATGCAGGACAGATTCAAATTGCACTGAACAGGCTTGAAAACTAAAGAATATTAGAACCAAATCCCACAGAATGTGAACAGAACTGGGGAATGACATTTAATAACTCCACTGGCTACTAAAAGAAAAAAATATCAACATTCTTCACAGGCTGTTAGAAAGACCAGAATCTTTTTCTTTTTTAATTTTTTAAGGTAAGGTTTACAACACTATGAGATTCACAGACACAGAATCTCTTAACATTAAAAAGGTTCAGGATACAATCCAAGATTACTCAGTACATGAAAGAAAATCAGGAAAATCTGAACTCAAGGGAATAGACAATCACCAGACACCAATACTGAGAAAATACAGATGTCGAAATTATTTGACACTTTTAAAAAGTTAGTATAAAAATTCATGAGCAAGCAACTGTAGCCGCTTTTAAACCAAAGGAAAACCAGGAAGTCTCAGAAAAGAAATAACAAGGAGGGCTCAAATAATTTTGGAACTAAAAACCACAACTGAAATGAAAATTCACTGGATGAACTTAATAGCAGAATGAAGATGACAGAGGAAAGAGTCATTGAACTTGAAGATAGATCAATAGAAATCATTCAATCTGAAATTCATGTCCCCAGAATCTCAGAAAGAAGAGAAAGCATGTAGTACGGAAACCATTTGAAGAAGAGTGGTTCAAAACTTCACAAATTTGGGGCCTCCCTGGGGGCCTAGGGGTTAAATCTCAATGCTATCACCACTACTTCCTGAGTTTGATCCCCGGCCAGGGAGCCAACTCACATGGTACAGCAGACCTCTCCTGTCTCACCCAATGCTCCCCTTAGCAGTGTATTTCAGTAAATCACCTGTGCTGTTCCCCACTCTGTCTCTAGTGAATCCTCTCAGTCCCCCAATACCTATGGCCTACATGCCAGTTTTTCTACACACACACACAAAAGAAAAGAAATGGAAAAAGTGTTATGTTAAAAAAAAAAAAACTTGCCAGATTTGGTGAAAGACACAAACTTATAGATTCAAAAATGCTGGTAAACCCCAAAAAGGATAAAGCAAAGTAAATCTACATCTAGACACAGCATAATCAAACTGTTATAAACTAAAGAATAAACTCATTTTCTATAGAGGAACAATTGAAATGGCTACATATTACTCATTAGAAACCATTAGAAACCATGGGGCCATAAGAAGTAGCATGATATTTTTAAAGTGTTAAAATGAGAGAATGCCGATGCACATTCTATATCCACCAAAAATATCCTTCAGAAATAAAAGTGAAATAAAAACATTCTCATATGAAAAACTATGAGAAATCATTTATAACAGACTTGCTCTAACCAAATTCTTAAAAGTTCTTTGGAAGGAAGGGAAATGATATCAAAGATAAATTTGAAATATCAGCGATGAAAAAAAGAGCAAAGGGAAGAATAAACATAACAGACCATTATTCTCTTTTGGTTCTTAAGATACATGAGGGTCAAAAAAATTAAAACAATGTCTCATGGGGTTTTCAATCTATGTAGAGTGTAAGAAAAGCCAAATGACTCTATCTTGTACTGACACCATCTGAGGCCTGTGGCTGGTAAATGCCCTACCCTGGGAAGGTAGCTAATTTCCCCATTGCTGCTGCTGCTTCTTTTTTAAGGATTTATTTATTTATGTATACAAGCTGGGGCCAGAGGTGTGGGGTGGTGAGAGGACCCACCAGAGACAGAGTGGGGAGCAGAACAGGTGGATCGACTGAAGTACACTGCCGAGGGGAGCAGCAGGCGACACAGGAGAGGTCTGCTGTGCCATGTGGGAATCTCCCTGGCCGGGGATTGAACTCGTGCTGCAATGGCTCTGGACAACTTCGTAGTGCTGCGCTTAACCCGCCGAACCACCAGGGAGGCCCTTCCCCAATGCTTCTTTCATGTGTATCAAGCTCTACATGTGATCCATTAAGATCCATTCTATTGATCTTAATAGAACAAGGACTCATGTCACATGTCACCCTGGCCATCTGGCATCAACTAGTCTTACACAAGAATGATTACATGTACTTAAGCAAATATACGACCTCTGTCAGGGTGGGCTGGGCGGATCCTGCCTCTACCCCAGGTCCTGTCCACAGACTCTGATGCCAAGACCTTTGTATATAAGCTGCCTTTAATATACTTTAAGTGTTAGTAAGGGATTTGCCTGCTTCATTTTCCAGACCCAAATTACCTTCTCACTTTGGGGCAACTTATTTGTTCCCACAGCCATGCAGAACCTTGACTCTATGAGACAATTCTAATGTGAAAAAGGACAGTGAAGAGATGCTTATGGTGATAAAGAGTCCTCATCCCACTAGAAATGGTAAAATGGTGATTTTCAGTCAATAACAGAGAAAGTAGTAGATATATTATAACCCTAAAACTACTTAAAAACTTTACCAAGATAGAGAGGTGATAGCAAAACAAACAAACAAACAAAAAACCAAAGTCCAAATAACCCAAAAATCAGGAGAGAGGAAACAGAGGAAGGAAGCAAGGCAGATCCTATCCTGGCTGCCATGACAACCATTCAAGAAGCAGAGAAGCACGACAAAACTCCTGAAGGAAAATAGAAAGTTGAGCACTCCTGCATCCTCTAGCAATGGGGACCCCAGTGGTCAAAAAGGCCTCTGTGAGGAGATGAGCTTCCAGTGATGAGGAAGGACAGATCTGGTGAAGGGTAGCCCCAGAATCTGGAACAGCATGAGCAAAGACCCCAAACAGGAAATGGATTGGCTGTTAAGGATGATTGTGGCTAGAGCAGTGCACGAGAATGCAAGATGAAGGGGTTGGAGGCGGAGTGGAGATGGTGGGAGATTCAGTAGCCATAGGAAAGTGCAGTGAGAAGCTGCTGAAGTGTTGCACTTAAATCAAGGGGTACCGTTTTCCACAGTGGCAGCACCACTTAGCATTCCCATGAACAGTGTTCGAGGGGTTTCCATTCTCCACATCCTCGTAACACTTGTCCTTTTGTGGTTTTGGTACCCGCATAATTCCACAGATATGAATTATCTAAGGGTCACATCACAGGAGCAAAGAACAGAACAAGGTTTGAAGCATCAGTAATGGAAGATGAGTTCTAGAGTCCATGCTACAGCAGGACTCCTAGAGTTAACAGTACTGTATTAGACACTAAAATATCTGTCAAGAAGGTAGATCTCATGTAAGCATTTTGCCATAATAATATTTTTTTAAATTAATGAAAATGAAGATCAGAATTCATCTGAGAAAAGGAAAGGAAAGAGTTACTCAGGAGAACAGGATCTACCCCCACCCAAGGTGGGAGATTCCTGGGCAGAGCATACAAGTGGTCCCCTGAGGTTTGGCTGAGGATAACACGGCAAAATAAACAAGGAGGTCCCAGGCAAGAGCCAGCTCTCTCATTCCTCTGACAGCTGAATGGTTACCTTCCCTGGGCAGAAATGTGTACAAATCTGGATTACATCGAATGGTCAGATGCCTTATCTAAAAGACGACAGCCACAGCTTGATCTTTGGCCTAAGGGGAGAATTAAAAGGTGTTTATGTTTCAGAAATAATCAGAGTCAGACATCTCAAAATTAAAATTCTTTGTCAGCCTATCAATATTTATGAATGTGTAAAATTTCCGACAGCCCCATTCCAGAATTTCCATGCATTGCAGGTTGAGAGATGTTTGACCTTGCAGAGAGAAAGTATGTCTCTGCCTGCCTGTTTCTCACTTAACTCAGCGGAGCTTTTTAAAACTATGACCATCTTCTTGTCAAGTTACCTACATTCACCTTTCTCATAGAAATCAACCAGAGATTTCTCTATTGCCATACCTTGCAGGATGGAAAAAATGTAAATGACAGGTTCCTTTCTATCTAATCAGCTCCAAAACCATGAATTCATGAATTACCTGTACATTCATACCTCTGTCAATCTAGTTTGTAAAGAAGACAAGATTAGTACTGAGATGAAAAGCTTATAGCACAGTTTGGACATTAACTTATCATGTGAACTTGGTCAAGTCTTTTTTTACCTTCTGAAGTTTCAGTTTTATTATATGCAGAGTAATCATTTTATGTCCATAGGTATGTATGTGCGTGTGTGTTGGCTCACATGTGTGTGTCTGCATGTGTGTTTCTGTGTGCCTGCACCTCATGTAAAGGTCAGGTTCACTAAAAGTAGATTGTGAGGCAGGCATAAGCAGAGTGTGAGGCAGGCCTATGCTCATCGAAACATACCTCAAAGGGAGATGAAGCACCCAGAAAAGGGGTAAGTGTCAAAGGTAAGGTCTCGGGGTCAACTCCAGGTTTAGTGTGACTCAGGAGAGAAGAATAAATGAGCTAGTAATACAACACTCAAAATAGTCCCTACCCTGACATATGACAAGAGTGTCAGGTTTTTTCTTTTTTAACTCAATTATCAGAAATGGGGTGTGCCCAGGATGGTGGGAATATTTTCCTGAGTGAAGAGACTACTCTTAAGTAATGGTAAACCTCTGGAGAATGAGGCTACCTTGAGCCCTTTGCAGTTGGAGGAGTGACACCCAGCCTCATAAAGGTCTCACATGTTGTGTGTGTGTGTGTGTGTGTGTGCGTGTATGGAGATGATGCAGACACAGACACAGGGGGAACCCCTTCCATTTCCCCCACTGTGTTGCAAAGTTATTATGAGAACAAAATAAGGCCACACTGGAGGAAGTATTAGAAACTCATGCCACTCTTGCCTCAGGCATTCTCAAACCAATCAAAAGCTTTCTCAACTCCATTTGCTTTGCTATGCCCTCTGCCTTTGATTGCCCTCCCCCAGGACCACTTGCCTGTAACTTCAACATGGCCAAAAGTACCTCCTCTTTGGAAGGTTCCTGGGACTACCACCCACTCTGATCACCCCATCTACTGCACTTGGTCATAAACGAAGACACCATTAATAGGACCCAAGAACAAAACTGTAGGAGTCAATTAGTGTATCAAACCCCAACTCTTCATTAAATACTTGTGACCTTTGGCAAAGTCAAAACCTCTGTATACCTATTTTCCTCTTCCATGAAGATGAACAATGCCACCAATCTCAAAACCATTATAATACACATGAGAGCTTTTTAAAGCTATGGTTATGGGTTATTTGAGGGTTATTTTCTCTGCCTGAAGGAGCACATTTCTAGCATCTGCCAGTTAAACAGAGCCCACAACACCCTTGAAACCTCAGGACTGAATCAGAAAAAAAGAAATGATTATACTTAGATTTAAAGGAAACAAAAAGAATGCATAGCTTTTACACTGAAATAATCTAACATCGAAGAGAGGAAAAGCATGAAAATGGGGGGTTGGGGGGCTTCAGGCCATGAGCCAAATGCCCTGGTGGCAGCTGGGCTCAGCAAAGAATGCTCAACTATTTTTAGTCTTTATTTGGGTATACTGATTTCTGAAACAATATCCTCTAATTATGGTGTCTAGAACTGTATCCTGCCCTCCCACCCTTCTCCCACCAGAAGTAGCAATTCTTCACTGTCCAGCAGCTCTTTGTAGGTGCTCCCAAACCAGACAAGCATCCTCAACCTTCTAGAGGCAACATCCTGGAACTAGCCTGTGTTTCAACAGCCATCAAAGTGCTTTGCTTATAGCACAGGGCACTCTTGAATCCTCCTCTCATCAGGCATTTCCATGGTTTTCTGGTGCCAGCTGGCATCCAGCACAAAGCACTGGCATAATTTTTGTTGTTGTTTTCAGAATAATACTGCAAAAATACAATGCCATCTTTGCAGCTCATGTTGTGGGGAAATGAAGTTTACTGCCTGTTCTGGTTATGTGTTGCTGGGTGAGAAGTCACTCCAAAAGACAGTGACTCTGAAGAGCTGTTGAGTTCTTTCTCATGGTTTCAGGGGTTGGTGTGGCTAGCTGGATGGTTGTAAAGGTCTTTCTTGGGGTCTTTCATGCCACTGCATGTGGCAGCTGGGGCTGGTGTCCTCTGGAAGCTCAACAGGGCTATTGGCTGAAGTCTAGGAGCATCTCCTGTTCACGTGGCTACACCTACAGGGTGGCCACACTTCTCATAGGGTGACCCTGGATTGCCAAGCGAGCACTGCAAGAGGGAAGAAGTGGAAACTGCCTGGTCTTCTTAATGCCTGGCCTCAGATCCCTCAGTTTGCCATTTTTCTCCACATTCTATTGGGCAAAGCAATCACAAGGCAGCTCAGATTTGAGGCAAGGGAATATGCACTTCACCCCAATGGAAAGAAGGAGGGGAAGGTTAGGGTGATCTTTATAGACCAGCTCACACGTGGCCCAACACGGACATGTGTGGGAGTGCTTTTCAAAATTCTGCCATGCGATATTTGAGGGTAGCTTCCTCAGCATTAAGGAGAACATTCCAGGGTACCAGATGTCTAATTCTCATAAGGGTCCCCAGTTTGTGTCACTGCTGTTCCTTTCATTAGAATGCCAAGTGAATCATAGGCTCTTCTGTCCAGCTCTGGCCCCTCCGTGAAAGCACTCCTGTCCTGCTCACAGACTTTTCCCCAGAACCTAAGCAAAACGTGTGGCCTAGAGGAGACACGTGACAATGATGATGTTGAATGTTGTGGATCGAAGGGTAGTTCCCCCAAAAGCTATGTCCAAGTGCTAAACCCCAAATCTTGGGAATGGGATCTTGTTTGGAAAAAGATCTTTGCAGATGTAAGAAAGTGAAGGATCTCCAGTTGTGATCCTCATGGAATCAGGGTCGACCCTAAATCCAATGCCAGGTGTCCCTATAAGAAAGAGATCTGTGGCACAAAGACACAGAGAAAAGGCCACGTTAAGACAGGGGCCGAAATCAGAGAGGTAAACTGCCAAGTCAAGGAACACCAAGAATTTCTGGCAGCCACCAGAAGCTAGGGGAGAGGGATTGGATGCAATCTCCCCCACAGCTTGCAGAAAGAACCAGTGCCGATGACCTCTTGATTTCAGACATTTGACTTTCAGAATAGGAAAAGAATAAATCTGCATTGTTTTTAAGCCACCAAGTTTGTGGTAATTTGGTCTTGGCAGCCCCAGAAAGTGAATACACTGAATGAATGAATTGGCAAATAAGTCAAAATCTGTGGAAATGAGTGAGGAGAATCCAAATTGAGAAAAGGAGAGGAGGAAGGGGTTGCGTGAAAAGAAATTTTGGCATCTACTAAAAATGTAAATCTAATCTCTGTTCCTTTGTTGGGCCAGGAGGCTGGGTCTAAGGAGAGCAAAACTACGGTTCTGTACAGAAAGGGGAAAAGCATCAGTACTTACAGAGCTCAGAAACGTATTTCCACGTATATGTGATAGAGAGGAGGGTATGAGGTGGAAAGCTGCTTCTGTTAGAGGGTGGCTGGGCTTAGGACCTCAGCCAGTAAGTGACACTATGAACTCCACCCTCATTTGCCCGCCATCACATCTCTGGTGCCTTGCACTACCACTTCTGGCCTGCTCTAAATCAGATATCTGAATAGCAGGGCTATTGGGGAGGACTGGTGAGGGCAGTTTTTGTGGGTGGAAAGGGGAATGACATGGAAGACATGGGAGGCAGTTCCTGGTTTTTGCTCTTCGTGGCTTTTAGTGCTTTGGATCTGACGCTTCAGAGACAATGGCAGCCGCCATTTTGACCTCCTGGTGGGTTATCCAGTCTGGATGGTACATTTTGAACTTAGGTCTCTCCTTCTCTCTCAGTCCTCTGAGCCTGTCTAAGCTTGTTTGTTTTTCCTACTGAGAGGTACCTTGGACTCGTTCTCCTGGCAGCTGCGCTCTTGGTCCTAGCCTGTTTGGTTGAACTGGTGCCCAGGAGGGACTGGTTGATTTCGGAGTTTGATCAGGTGTCTGTTTTGAAATCCTTTTTTCCCCTACTACTCTCTCTCTTGCTCTCACTCACTCTCTTAAAAATCTGTGCGCACACAAGAGTTTGATTACTTCGCCATTATGTGTGGCATGAACTCCTAGAAGGGGCCACATAGGTTTTTTTCCCCTTAACAGTCTGGGGCCCCTGGGCACCTCCACGGTTTCACCCAGTATCAGTTTTGGTTCCCTGAATGGGAATGAGCCTCCTGTAACAATTTGAGCTTTGGTACCTTGGATCTATTTGAATTCCAAGGTTGGAACTCAACATATTGATGGGAAAAAAAACTATTTCCAGGAAGTGAGCTCTCAGAAACTTAATTCTAGAAGGGAGCATCTTCAGAAGGACCCCATTTGTATAACATTTTGTCTAAATCTGAGTAACAATGTTCATATGGGGAGGCAATAGGTGGGAGGATGAGGCAGGGCATGAATACCACATCTCCTTTTATAAAAACAATGAAAACAAAAGCCCAGGAGAACATCAGGAATAATATAGGTGCCTTCTACCTCCTGCTCCTCCATTGCCTCTTTTTCCATGATTTCATCAGCCAAGGCTGTGGGGTAAAAAATTAGCCAGAAATTATGAGAATCAAAAAACCAACATTCAGGCACAACCTTAAACAAACACTTGGCATCTAAAACACAAACCCACATGCAAACATGTACCTTATTACACCGGAAGCTGAAGGAATCAGTTTCTGGAGACACTTTCATAAGAAATGTAATTTCTGAACTAAAAATCTAGTACTCTGAGGTCCAAAACATTTCTGATAAGAATTGCTGCTGCTCTGCAGTATGTCTCTTGTCACAGGGTTTCAGCTATGAAAAAGATCATGGAATTCTAGAAGTTCAATTATCTTTCCCAAAGGGAGTACTAAAAGGGATAAAGTAATGAAATATTATTATGTATTTCTGAATCTCCCTTGCTAAGGAGACCCAAAGATGATAAGATGATGGCAGATTTTCTTTCTGAAAATGGCATTTCTGGACGTAATACCATTTTTTGTCTGCCTTGTGTAAAAGCAAGCTAATGACCCTTCACTCAAATTTAATATTCTCTGTGCATTTCTAACTGCCTGATATTATGCCTATTAGTTTATTGTCTATCTCTCTACAAAATATAAACTCCATGAAGGCAACGACTTTATTATCTATCTTTTTTCGCTGTAGATCCCCTTAAATAGTACATGGTACAATAGTAAATACTCACTAACTACCTCTTGAATAAATACCAATGAATTAATGCTAATAAAGGATAAGATACCATATGCTTGCTCTGTGTGGTTGCATTACATAAGATAAGAAGTTATCCTCCACAAGATTGCAACTTACATTAAGAACAATAATGCTCAGGAAAACTACACGGGCATTAATAGGTAAAATAAAGGACTACTGAAAAAATACAGGGAAAATGATGTTATGAAAGATGTTACAAATTTATCGCTCTCCATTAAAGCTAAAAGAGATGTGATTCAGACAAAACTCTCGCACACAGTGGGCTTGCTGTGACTTGGCTACTCTTCAGAATGCCCATTGTCTGAGAGTCTGATTTCCTGACGCCATGACCTTGAGTGATTAACTTGCATTTTGTGGAACTTGGCTTCTTCCTCTATAAAATAAACCATTCCCCCAGATAATTGCTATGAAACAAGAAATAGGGCTGGTACCAATTTCTCAGTAGGTCTGAGGCATGAGTAATGAAATGGCATTAGACTGGTCACAGTTAAAAGACAGAAAACCAAATTGTCTGCTATAAAGATATGTCTACAAGGATGTCCACCATAGAGTTAATTATAATAAAGAGAAAATTGGAAACCACACTGAAAATGATTTAGTTGGAACTCCTTTACATTTAATGAAAAATTGCAAAAACTGTTGTATTTTCACTGAAGGTGTCCGAATCAGACAGAATTGTTTTCAAGACACGCTACTCTGGCATGCAGAGTATTTTGAGCTAAGAGCAATGAAATCCCTTGAGCCTGAGAGATACTTCCCTTCTGTCTAAGTCCTTCCTCCTTCCCTAATTGAAGAAGAGAGCACCATGTCCTAAGCTCTTGCCCTTTTCCTAATCAGAGAAGTAATTATTGCTCCCCTGTTATGACCTAGAAGAATGTAGTTGGTGGGGGAGGAATTGTGTGTCTCATCCAGTTGTATGTTTTTCAGCGACTCCGACAATCTCATCTTTATTCTCAGAGGTCCCCCACTCTGTATCTGACATATGAGGTCTCCCCCTCTCTATCCTTGATGCCCCAGGTCCCTAAATGCAGGCTAAATATTCCTGGCCTCCCCATTCTTATTTAGAATTTACGACCACATAAATACTCCATATTTACAATATTAAAATGACTTCTTTGCTAAACCATCTGAAGCTGTTTTGAATACTCGTCCAGCCCAAGAAGAACCAGAGCAGTGTGGGATGATTTTCATTGTGTCCCAACACCACACCCAGTAAATCCTCACTTAACAGAGTCCATAGGTCCTCAAAAACTATGATTTTAAGGGAAACAACATATAACACAAACAGGTGTTCAAATAACATCATTTCATTCAAGTACATTTTCCCTTCACATGTCACTTACTGATCTTCACTGTAGCCTGAACCAGCCCAGAGCAGAAGGACTGGTTCAATAGGGCAGATTAACTGATTTCCCCAAATCTATCAGTGTGTTTCAATTCTGGGCTAAGGACACACATACCAAAGCATTAGAGAGATTTTTCAATATACACTCTGATCCCTCCCTCTCCCTCTATAATCAGCTGAATCCAAGTCAGAATGTCTGAGGATCCAGCAAAGAATAAATCCTAAACTTGAATGAACTGTTCCTACTGTGTATTCTGGGCTCCGTCCTCCAGATGTCCTTCATTGATTAATGATTAAACAAATTGTACTACAACCATATCATGGAATTCTACACATGAGAGCAAGGGAACAAATGCTGATGCCTGTAACAACTTTGATGGATCTCCAGGAAATTATATAGAGTGAAAAAGCTCATCTCAAAAAATTCCATGATGAGATGACAGAGGTAGAGGGTGATGAGGGTCAGTGAAAGAGAGGGTTGGCACAGCATGGTATGGTATAGCTTGATATGACTATACAGGGGA
This sequence comes from Scalopus aquaticus, assembly GCA_004024925.1. Taxonomy (NCBI): domain Eukaryota; kingdom Metazoa; phylum Chordata; class Mammalia; order Eulipotyphla; family Talpidae; genus Scalopus; species Scalopus aquaticus. The sequence goes on along the minus strand of PVIJ01003046.1, from coordinate 129,535 downwards.
GTGCACTGGAGATCTTTATGAAGATGCATTACTTCCAGGTCTTGATTGTGGTGGTGGTTATGTTACAGGACAGGTCGCCATGGCTGCATGAATGGGCACCATTTTCCTTCTCCCACTTCCATGTTGCTGACATCTCAGATGCTTTGGCCTATAACTCTCATCATTCTACAAACTGGATTTCTGAAATGGGGGTTGCTGGGGAGGAGCGAGGAAGAGATTAGTGTGGAATAGACAGGAAGGAGAGACATGTGGGGAGCCTGCTACTGGTCTTTGGTCTTGGTGGCTTTAGCACTTGGGCAGGCTGGCTCTTCAGAGACAATGACAGAAGTCATCTTTACCTCATGGTGGATTATTCAGCTTGGATGGCAATTGTGAATTTTGGTTCTCTACTCCTCTGCCAGTCCTCTAAGTCCTGCCCAAACTTCTGTTTTTATTTTCCCCTGCCAGAAGGTACCTTGAACTTGTTTTCCTGTGATTTTGCAGCCCTGGTGACTTTGCAACTCTGGGCCCTGCCTGATCAACTAGTAGGCATTTGCCTATCAAGGGGAGGGGTGATTGGGGGTTTGATAGGGAAACTGTTATTTAAAGTCTCTTCCCTCTCTTCTCCCTCTCTCCTCCCCTCCCCTCCCCTTCCTTCCCCACGCCCCGCCCCCTTCTCTCAACTTCTCACCAATTAAAAATCTTTGAGCACACTAAGAGTCTACTTTCTTTGCCTTTATGCACACGGGTGGCACAGACCATTAGAATGGATAACATAGATTTCCCCCCTTAACAGTTTGGAATCCCTGGCCACACCTTGATTCTGCCCAGTATCGGTTTTTTGGTTCCTGGACTGTGGTTGAACCTCCCAGGAACACTACCAATAGCAATACAAAGATTCAAAGTAAGATAAATACAAGGACTTAAGAAGTAGCCTTTCAATCAAAAGCCCAGCTTATAAAGAACAAGATTTAAAGAAAATAATCTACATTTAGAAATAGACATTACTCTATTATTCTCTTGGGAATTCTGAACTCCATCCTTTAAAGGAGGTAGCACATTGTTGGACCATGTTAACTGAGAATATTATAAAATTTCCCTTCAGAGTTGTATCCATGGCTTTTGTTGAAGATCTTTCCAAGGAAGATCCATACCAAGTTGGCTATTGCATGCACTGTAAATTTCTTTTAAAGATACTTTTCTAAAGGTTGTTCGGTATCTCTAACAAGATATCAGCTTATAAATTACCCTTTGAGCCAGGGTTCTCAAAGTGTGGTACCCAAATTAGCAGCATAGGTATCACCAGGAAACCTGTCAGAAATTCAAAAGCCCAAGCCAGATTAACTAAGAAACTCTGGGGAGGGGACCCAGAAATCTACTTTAATGGGCTCTCCAGGAGTTTCCAGAGTATACCAGGGTTTGAAAATACAATGATGGGTTCTGTATTGTTAGAACTAGAAGGGTTTTTTTTAATGACTTTATGAACATACTGTAAATGTTCTGGAAACCTTTCCCTCCCTGATCTAGCAGGCAAGGGAGCAAAGCCATCTGCATAGACTTTTAAGTCAGAACTGATTCAATTACTTTTTTTTTGAAACAGCCTTGCAACAATCTGCTGTCTCTGGGTAAGCCAGCTTTTCAACCACTACTAAAGACCTAGAGAGTCAAATAAAGGAGATTTAAACAATTGATACTCAGCTTTTTCATCTCCAGTGTATTCCTTAGAAATCAGGGAAGCGATTAAAACCAGCATTTGCCTTCCCCTGCACACAGACAGCATAAGGTTATCTTTAGGGCAAGATAACTGAGGAAATTGGAAGACCTAACCCAGTAGAAAATCAGAACCCCTCAGGTCCCTCCTCGGGGCACTCCTCCCCTCCTCTGCCCTCCCCCCTCAAGAATAATGACATTTTTTTGACATCAGTGACTCACTCTTCCTATCCACATAAACTAAACTCAAATTTGTGACTGTTGGGCCTCCCTGGTGGTGCAGGGGTTAAGCGCTGTGCTGTGGAGCTGTTGGCAGCGGCGACGCGAGTTCGACGCCCGGCCGGGGAGAATCCCACATGGCGCGGCAGACCTCTCCTGCCTCGCCCGCTGCTCCCCTCAGCAGTGGATTTCTGATCTGCCTGTTCTGCTCCCTGCTCTGTCTCTGGTGAACCCTCTCGCCGCCCCACGCCTCTGGCCTGTACCCCAACTTGTATGTATAAATAAAAAATAAATCTTAAAAAAAAATTTTGTGACTGTTGCAACAGTTCTCAGTGTAAAATCTGTCCGATGGCTTCGAATCCTCAGTTTGATGATCTAATAAAATTTTTAACTATTATTTTAGTTTAGTAAAGACTTGATAATAATTAGATTAAAACATTTAAAAATAAAAGAAAAATGCGATGGAGGAATTTCTTATAAATTGTTTTTATTCTAACTTTCTTTGTTGGGAACCTTATATATTTTTATATTTTCAATTTCCTTTCCCCCCAACCACACATTTTTTTTTTTAATTTTACTCTTGTTACTGCTACTGCAGGAGCCAAACTAGAAGGTCAGTCATGGCAAATCTTAATATATTAACCCACTGACATGAGTAAACATATTAACCCACAGAGCTATCAAATGGATTCCTTCTTCCTTTCCTTGCCTCCATTTCTTTTATTTTATTGGATTTTGTCCCTTGGGGGAGAATAGAAAATTAAAAAGTCAACATATAAAAGAATCCTTAACAGTAGTGGCAATCTGCTCTTCTCTGCTGACACATGTTCTATTGTGAGGCTGACACACGGATCATGGAGACCAGCAGATGTAGCCAGATATTAAATTGCTTCAAAAATAAATGGCAGACGTGAAAATCCAAACACTGCCTAGAAAAAAATATTTTTATGTGTCTCTCCCAGGGATATTATAAAGTTATTATTGCTCTTTTGTTTAAACTTAAGAGAATGGATTTAGGCTGAGATTTATGACACTGGTATATTAACCACTATTGTTCTTAGCTTCTTGCCTTGGGGTGATGTTTTCTTGCTGAGAATTATTATGTTTCCATCATCATGAAACAAACGATATGGACTTCAACTGTGTTTTTATTTTCCCTGAGCCAAAAGACCTACACAATTTCCATTTGAAGACATTCTAAAGTGTATTGGTAGCTAACAAAACAGCAGGGCTATTGATAAATATCTATTGATAAATTTGATAATTCCCATGAATATGATATATTTGGAGTCTTATCTGTGCCAAGTCATTGAAAAAGATATGACTAAATAAATGCTCAATTAAATAATGGGGTGAACAACCACAACTGTCATCAATAATTAGCATCTGCTTCTTGAGCAATGTTTAAATGGCTTCTTTTATTAAAGTCTGAACTACAGAGGATAGCAACAAAGTATCAAAGAGCCCCTCTGAAATCTGAAAATCATATATAAACAGATTATGTTTCCATGGGACAGTGCTGGTGTAGATCCAACTGTTCTAGCCCCACTATTCTGGATTTCTTGAAATCTGCCTGACTCACTCTTGGAGACTGGCTGTTTTCTGGGGCTGTTCCCAACCAGGTCCTCCACAGGTCCTGTTCCAAATCTGCAACCACACAGAACCTTGAAGTTGTTGCCCACCTGCTGCAAATATCACTGCAACGGGGTGGTCCCCAGGAAAAGGGGAGGTTCCAGGTTCCCTGCTCCACCCAAGGAAGGGTGGCGCTGAGCAGGGAGGAGAAGCAAGAGAAGACTGGGGGAAGGAAGGAGAAAGGCAAGAAGAAGATCTGCAGGAGGCACAGGAGCAGACAGATATATGAAGAAGCTCCTCTTGCTTCTCGGCCTTTGACTTGTACCAGGGACTTGGGGGACATGGAAGGAGACACTTGAAAGTAGGTGAGAAACCTGTGGGGAAGCTACAATGGCAGCCTTTATCTGGCTTGGGTTTGCATTTTGCTCTTTTCATTTTAGACTTGTCTGGCCCCTTCTGCCCCCTTCCTAGGGGTCCCTGCCAAAAGGTACCTTAGACTTGTGGCAGACTTTTGGGCCTCAGCTGCCCTGCTTTGGGCCAATCCTGTTTGGCTGGGCATTACCCATGAGGGGATGGGTAACTTTGGGTGTTTCATGTGAAAACTATTTTATCTATTCTTTCCCTTCTCTTCTTTTTATTGCATACTAATTGCTTAAAGCTTCCTTCCATTAAAGGTCTTATGCACTGAGAGTATGTTTATCTTTACGTGGGGAATGACAGAACCTATTTAGAGTGTGCAGGTTTGGGGGTCCCGGGGTGCCCCTCACCCTGCTGTATAACAGATTCTTACCTTTTTTCGGCTTCCAGAGGCTGCTTACTCCTCTGGGCTCTTGACTTCTTGCATCTGCAAGGCCAACCATGGTGAGCTGGGTCTTCCTCACATCACATCTCTCAAATACCAGCTCTTTTTCTGTCTCTGGCTTCCACTTGCAAAGGCTGTTGTGATTCTACTGGGCTATCTGGATAATCCAGGGACTCACCTCAATTAAGGGCTGCTGATTAGCCAACTTAATTTTCCTGAGCCACATAACATATTTATGGGTACTGGTAACTAAAGCATGACATCTTGGGGGCGGGGGAAAGGCAGTTATTTTCAGTCCAGCATGACCAGTGAACCAATGAATAGTGCCCAATGTAGACATAAGTTACACTCTATTCCTCCAAAGCAGTCTGTTTTCAGGAAAGGGGTTGCAGGGCAAAGGGGAAGTTCAGCTCCCCATTTTCACCTTTGCCCCTCCAAGTTACCCTGACTTGTTTATAACATGAGGATAACAACAACACCAGTCTCACAGAGAGACTGGAGAAAATATGTCAGTGTCTGGAATAGAGCAATAGCACCACAGCAAGAATATTCAGTTTCACCGAAAGAATAAAACGTGAAGTAACAGTAGTAATACAGGTATGTGAAGCTGTGTTCCATGGTACTGAGGGACTAAGTCTACAGACACCACACTCTAGAATTGGAAGCCTCTTAGCAATCACCAAATGAAAGATAAAAGTTCAGAGAGGTTCAGAGAGGGGAAACTATGTCACTTCATCCACAGCGGAACTCAAATCAGAACTGAGCACTGGATGAGAAGCCTTCAGACCCATCTCCTCAATACCAATTCACGACACGAGAGGAAGCCCTGCATCCAGCAGATCAAGCAAGTGTCACTGAGCACACCTGGCCTCTGTCCCTGTCTGGACAGGAACCTGGCCTTCCTGAGAAGGAAGGAAAATACTCACTGTGGACACATACCTGTACATTCACTATAACAGTGTTTATGTAGAAATCAAAATTTTTCTTTGACTTGAAACCACTGCAAAATATTTTAGCTGTGTTTATCCTGATGTTGCAAATGGTGGGGGCTTTGATTTTCTTCTGTCTTTTCTGTACCCAGACACTCTAAGTAAGCATGATTTTTAAATAGCAAGGAAAAATATAGGTGCTACTTAAAAATCAGTTTGCCTTTTTTTTTTTTGTTTAGTCAATGATTTTGTTCCCTCATGACCTCAACCTGGTGATTCAAAACAAATATTTCTTTTATATGATCAAAAATATTTCTCCTAACAATTCCTTTGACTGTCTCTAGGGGACCTAGGGATCTCTGTTTTATCCTACATTACTTAAAAAAAACAAAAACAAAAAAACCAAAAAAAAAAAAAAACAACAAAGAACCAAAACCATTCAAACATTAACCACCTCAGTAAGCAAGGCAATGGGCCATATACAAGTCAGTGAAAACAGAAACTCAGAACAGTGGCTTGGCAAGCATCAGAGTCACCCTCACCAGTATCCCTTAACCAAAATTATCTGACTTCACGTTGTCTTCCCTTTCAGTTATCTCTACATTTGTTATTCAGGCGAACTCCTTTCAAATCTAATTTCATATCAAATAAAGAAATGTGTTCAGAGACCATAACTCTAAGTAGGAACACAAGTTCACTCCCCCCCCAGCCCATGTTCCCCTGGATCCATTAGTTTCATCTTCTGAACATGTTCTTAACCCAGGCTTTTACCAGGGACCATTTTTCATGTGTCTCGGTTTTTCATCGCTGAATTCTTGAGTAAGACCACAGACATTAGGACAATAACACATCGTGCTGAAATCATGGTTCAAGGGGGCAATAACATGCCCCATCCACTGTTAGAACAAAGCAAAGTGAACTTGATCATGACCATGTCATTTTCATAATATCTGGACTTGTAGCTTACTCTCACATTTGGGTTAACGGAGTTAAATTTTGAACACTGGTCGAAAGCACTGCAAGGCTGTGTGTACATGGGATGGGGGGAAGGAGGAGGCCAGTTTTCTCAGAATCAAGATGGCTAATCAGATCTCAGTGATCTCAAAGCTGCCCAAGAAAAATCAAAAGAAACATCTTACTCAGAAATGACAGTGAGTTAAAAACCGATAGAAAAAAAATCAAGCCCTGCCTGATTCCTAAAGGAATGATGCTGAGAAACTGGACTTACAAGATGTTTAGGGGTTGTTATATTAGTTATTAGTAACACAGACCTTCGAGGAATCCCACAGTGGATAGACCTTCCCTTCTCTACCATGACTCCAAGATTCAGAAATGTCTCATTAAGCTCTCTGTTAGCACAGCTATTTTCCTTGGGTCCTACACCTATGCACTCTCCCTCCATTTCACCCCACGACCACCTCCGTCTGTAACTTCAGTCCCTGAGATGTCCTGATGTACAGGCAGTTCATCTGTCAGGGCTTAGTATCTGCCTCATCTCACCAGTGCACTCATGTTTTCTAAAGTCTCCTGTCTCCACTTTGATAGTAATTGTTATCATGATCACACTAATTTGTCGGATGCTTTCTATGTGCCAGGGTTTTTACTGGAATCACCTTGTTTAACTCCTATAAACACCATGGAGAGGTATTCCTTCTGAACTCTGAGTCTCAATACCTTTTCTGTAAAGAGCGCAAAACAAAGATTATGTATGTGGTGGGAACATACTAGGTCTGGGGTCATACCCAGGGATGCTTAACCCACGAGCCCATCTTCCTTAACACTTCCCTGTGCTGGCCCTACTTTCCTTGCTAAAATTCCCAAGGTCAAACCCCCTAGGTCAACCTCATCCATTCAGTCTATAGAATGTGTTTCCTACAGTTTATTCCAAAAATATCAACATATCTCCACATATACATAGAGAGAAACAATTTTAGAATTACAGAAGACTTATAAGATAGCAGAGTTTCTATACAACCTTAATCCAACACGCTGGTGTTTTCACATTGTCTTCAGCCTTCTGGTCACCACTGTCAAACTTAACCCACTGCAGCGTGGTGGGAAGACAGCACACAGTCATCTAGTATTTTGTACTGCCTGGCATGGGGGAATGACCTCCTGGGTGGGGGTGCTCAGCTGCCATCTCACACTTCATCTGCTATGATTATTGACCTGCTCTGTGCAGAGACCAGGCACTGACCTCACATGTGTTTATATAACCGGTAGCTAAGGGTTTTAATATCGTTGGGCCCTTCAAGAAATTAAAGGGGGCCTCCCTGGTAGCACAAGAGGTTAAGTCTCAGCATTATGCAGCTATCCAGAGCCACTGCAGCACAAGTTCGATGTCCAGGCAGGGAGCTTCCCACATGGCGCAGCAGACTTTTCCTGTGTTGCCCGCTGCTCCCCTCAGCAGTGTATTTCAGTCGACCTGCCTGTTTTGCTCCCCACTGTCTCTAGTGAATCCTCTCACCCCTCCACACTTCTGGCCTACACCCCACTTTGCATGCATAAATAAATAAATCTTTTAACAAAAAAAGAAATTAAAGGATTAAAGGATTGTCCCTCTCCCTAGAAAATGCAGAGACACAGAGTGTGTACTGAGAAAATCTGTGTTCTCTCTTTGAGTTCTATCCTATCTGTTTTATTTTCTGGAAGCCAACAATGGCAGCCTGACCTTACTCGTTATCATTTCCTCAATCTCCATAGAGCTTCTCCACATCACTAACCCCAGGGAGTCTGCCAAAGAATCCCAGAGCCATTCCTCCTAAGACAGGACTTTCACCACTGAACTGTTGGTTTGGGCTGCAGAAATGGCTATTTGCCAAAGAATACATGTAACTGCCACCAGGACAGTCTCATCAGACTGTGAGGATGGTGGATCCACTTCTCCCACTGTGTCAAATCCATTACTTCAAGGCTTTCCTGACAACAGGGCAGCCAGTTGGCTCCTCTGCTGCAGACTTGCTGGAGGTCAATCCACTTATCCATGCAGACCCCAGCGACTTCTCACAAATGAGAATTTATGAGACTGATATCCTGTCCAAGCTAAACATTCTGAGTTAAATGTAGCTGACTTTTTTCTTGAAAAACTGAAAGTCTCAAATTCCCAGGCCCATGTTCTACTAGAGGGTCAGGTGGCTATTAATGACAACCCAAAAAAAAAAAAAAAAAGAAGAAGGTCTAAGAATCAAAGGATAGTGGACCCGAAGTTACCCAGGAAAAGAGAGTGAGCCTTCCTCAAGAAACATAAGACCAAAAAGCTTATTGCATTTTTGCATATTAGTGGGTTAAAAAATAGAACAGACTACTTCCACTAATACCCACATTTGAAAAACAGGATTAGTCTCCTCTCAGCATGGTATGATGAAAAGAACTCCGGTTTTAGAATTAAACAAATAAATATGAGTTTGAATGTGCAATTAATTTAGCTATGTGACTTTGCTTAGTCACATTTCTTTTCTAAAATAAGGAAATAACGCACATGAAAAAAGAACTTACACAGTGAACATGAAACATGACAAAGTGCATGAAGGACTTTGCACTGGGGACTAAATAGCTCAATAAAGCTTAGTTCTCTCACCCTTAGAATTCTTTCCAGAATTCCCAAGTGTTCAGAGCAACAAAAAGATAGAAGATTCTACAATTCGAGGGACCTGAAACACATCAAAATTTAGGAATTTAAGCAATTAAGGGTGCAAATCTTGACATGCCTGGGCATTAGCCAGAAATCAACAAAGAATATTTAAAACTGTTTGGGACTGATTCTGGGCAGGAGGAGGTCAGCACACTCTACCTCTCCTTTTATTACATGTGAACAGAAACACTATCCAGAAGTTATCATCTAAGACACTGAAAATTGAGCACAGATTAAGAGAGGCAAGATTTTTGAAGTGTCACCAAACTGGAGTTAAGTTTCCTACTATTCCCCTCTGGCATCACCAGATGCATATACAGCCCTAAACACAGAAGTGTATACTGATGCAGACAGAAAGAACTTCAAGGGCAGAACTGCCTTTCCAGTGTACAGCTCCCAGCAGGCCATGAACCAGACTTGCTGAAAGGGGGGCAGCTGAGAAGAAACAAGGTGACTATACAAAGGGAGATGGAATGAAAGGGCCACATGTGAAGAAGTACTTGGAGAAGACATAGGAGGAGAGACATGTAGAGATACTTGGAGGAGAGACTTGGAGAAGAGGCATGTGAGTTAGTGACACATGGGGAGGCTGCTTCTGGTCCTTGGCAGCTCTTTTCTTGACCTTGTGGTAAGTTCTGTGATATATTTTGAATTTTGAGTCTCCTATCCTAGCTCGCTGGGACTTGCCTAATGCTTTCTTGTGGTCCTATCTCAGAAGGTACCTTAGACTTATGGAAAGCTTTCAGGCCTCAGTGTCTCTCCTTTGGGCCAAGTCTATTTGGCTGGGTATTTGTTCATGAGGGGACTAAAAAGGTTTTCTGCTTTTTGAAATTTCTTTCTTCTCCCCTTTCTCTTTATGCACACTGATTCTATTAAAATCCTTTACACTAAGAGTTTGTTTCCTTTACCTTTGTGTGCCTGGATAGCTGACTCCACTTAAATGTGCACCCCTAAATGTTGTGGGGTCCCTGGATGTCCCTTGGAGTCACATGCTAACAGTCTTCTCAGTCTTCATTCAACACTAAATATGATAAATTAGAGGCCAGACACATTATGACACTAAAGATAGTAAAAGAAATAAAACAGAATACCCTGAAAGTAGCCAGAGAAAGACACATACTATACAGGGGAACAATTCATATAACTATGGTTTGCTTATCAGAAGCCATGGTTACTAGAAGAATGAGAACATTTTAAAATTTCTGTAAGAAAAGAACTGTCAACCCAGAGTTCTACATCTAGTCAAAATGCCCTGCACAAATGAAGGTGGAATGAAGACATTCAGAGTAGAAGGGAAATTCAGAGGTTCATTGCCATTTCTTCTCTAAAAGAAATGCTAAAGAAAGTTTTTTTGACAGAAAGGAAATGTTACCAGGAGGAAGCTTGGAACATCAAGGATGAAGGAAGAGCACAAGAAATGGTAACTGTCCAGGTAATGTGAGAAAGAATAATTCCCTTGGTTTGTTAAAATAAAACCTATAATACTGACTGATGGAGTTTTCAGAGTACAGAGATGTTGTTAAAACCAAAAGAGCAGACACCAAATAGAGTCACATCATGAAAGCAAGATTTAATACCTACTTCACTGCAGTTTCAACCCCTTCTGGGAGTGGAATTTTAAACCAATCAGTCTGAAATTTCCTGGTCAGCACCAGTGAGGTCACCTGTCTGAGAAGAGCCCCCTGCCTGAAACGGTCTTTTCTTTCCTTTAACTAAAACCTGGTGCCACCTTCTTCCTGCCTGTAAAAACCTTCCATTTTCTAGCACTCCCGGGAACCCCTTTCTACTTGCTGGGTAAGATGCTGCCCAAACTTTAACAAAGCCAATTACATCCTCACATTTTCTTAAACAACTTCTATTTCTTTAACAATGTTATTATGCATATGATACAATTATACATATGATAATTGCAATATAAAGAAAGAAAAGACAGTGGAGCTATTGGCAGCAGCCATGCGAATTCGATGCCCAGCCGGGGAGAATCCCACATGGTGTGGCGGACCTCTCCTGCCTCACTCGCTGCTCCCCTCAGCAGTGTATTTCTGATCTGCCTGTTCTGCTCCCCACTCTGTCTCTGGTGAACCCTCTCTCCTCCCCACACCTCTGGCCTGTACCCCAGCTTGTATGTATAAATAAATAAATCTTTAAAAAAAAAAGAAAGGACAAAGTATTTCTATGGTGGATAGGTTTCTATATTCCACTTGACATTGAAACATTAATTCTGAGTGTTTGTTCCTCAGCAGCTAAGGAGAATGGGAGCAGGGAGCAGCAGTGGGGGAGATGTTTCTTCTACCTAAAGCAAAGGCTACTTGATGAGCAGCCCAAAGAAGGCTCTTAAGATAAAGGGACCATCAAGGAGTCAAATGAGAAGGATGGCGCAGGAAGAAAACCCCAAAGAGGCGCAGTGAGTCAAGGGGCGCAGCAGCACGAGGATGAGTGACAGCTCTACCTCCACCATGTTCCAGCACCAGCACAGGCTCGAGCGGCGGGGCGGGCTCCTCCTGCCCCTTGGGTGGTTCCAGCACAGGGCACAGCTCCAACAGCTCCTCAGGTTGTGCGAGTCCCATCAGACATGGCAACGGGTGTATCCCAATGCAATCCAAGTCATTCAAAAGAGACGAAGAGGAAACCCTCTGTGCACACCTTGGGAGGCTCACCAGGAATGTGGCCACATGGTGGCCAAGGGCCACATGGTGGGGATAGTCTCCTCCTAATGGCAAGTTAAAATGACTGATCAGTTCGTGGAAAGGATGCGTCCACAGCTATGGAAAGCTACATGTCAGTGGAGCTCCCGGAAGGAACTGAAACACACAGAGGGAGGGCAAATGAAAGCCCAGATCACTGAAGCAGCCTTGCCAGCCCCCTGGCCTCCACTGCCCCCCAGGTGATTTAGCCCTCCTAGGAGAATGCTGCCACCACCTCTCATGAGTGTCCGTCACCCCCATGGATGAAGAGCCAGTTGCATTCCCTACAGTGCCATCCTGTCCCCTGTGCTCGTGCACTGCTCCAGCTCCAGCTCCTCTGCAGAAGCAGGGCCACAGAAGCTCTGCCTGCTCTAACTTGGATCCCCTCCAACTCAGTTTCCACACGTTTCTAGCCAAAGGTAGTTAGGCAGGGAAGAAATCCCTTGTTCAGGAGCAGACTTCGAAGGCAGCAAATGAGATGATTGTTCTGAAGGTTGAGCTCTGGTTGCACAAGTGCTGTTAGCTTAGCGTTGTGCTTGAAGATCCCCACCAGTTTGCTGGATAGAAAGCTCCCACCATTCCAGTTCCTGAGAGCTCAGTTGAATCCAAAAAGCCAGCAGGGATGAGAGGGCTCTAGGCAGCAGTGTGACCCCATCTGGGAGGAGGTTCCCCATTTGCTAGACAGTGACCTGGCCATGCCAGTTGCTCTGCAGTTCAAACACCAAGAAGAGCATCTCTCTGTCACTTCACTTAGTTGTCATAAATGGTTCTGCTTTCACAAATATTAATGTGCACCAGCACAGGCTGAAAGTGGTGAGCAGCTGAGAGCCAGCTCTGCAGGGTCACCAAGAACCCCTGTTGCTGTTACGCACTGTGATCCTGCAGGTTTCCGGCAACCAGTACCTTGCTCCTTTTTGTTTTTTATTTTTTGTAGAGTCAGTATTATAAAATTTCCAGTTTGAGTTCTATAACTTTGTAGAATTTTTAGATAATGTTGTGTTTATACTCTGTTAGGGAATGGGAAAGGGTTGTGTTGAATAAATATAGGATTACAATGGAAAAAGAAGGAAAATATTATTTCTGAGTGGAAAATGAAAAGTTAAGCATTATTGTAATCCCTAGAGCAACAACGAAAAAAATCATATAATGTAATATAATAAAAATATCAATAGACAAATTTTAAAAGCTTTTAAATAACCAAATAATCCAGAATAAATCAGAAAGAAAGAAACAAAGAAATGAAAGACAGAAGGAAAAAACAGAAACAAATAATAATGACACACCTAAATCCAAACATAGTCATATCTACATTAACTGTAAGTGGTCTAAATTCCACTATTTAAAGATGGATAGTGTCAAAATAAATTGTGAAAATAAGATCCAGGGCTATGTGCTCTACAAGACACCTGTTTCAAATACGATGATCTAGGTATGTTAGAATAAATAGATAGGAAAGATGTACCATGAAAACCAACCAAAAAAAGCTGCAGTGATTTCATGAATATAAAGGTAGAATTCAGAACAAGAAATTCACCAGAAATAAAAAGGAACATTATATCACAACAAAAGGGCTAGCTGACCAGAGACATAATGAGAGACTTAATTCAATTGTAAGCATATATTAATCTAAAAACAGCCTCAAAGTACATGAAGCAAAAATGAACAGAATGAAAATAATAATGGAATCTACAATTACAGTTGATGACCTCAACATTTTCTTTCAGTAAGAGACAGCACAAGTATCAAAAACAAAATCAGTAAGGGTACAGAATTAAATTCTTCATTTAATGGACATTTATGGAGTCCAATAACCAATAACGACAAAATAAACCAGTTTTTTCAAGTGCACAGGACCCAAATACACCACATTCTATGCCATAAAGTCTTATAATTTTTTAAGGAATTAAAATTATGGGCCGCCTGGTGGCCTAGGAGTTTAGTCTCAGCACTACCACCATGATGGTACTCCTGCAACAAAGCTGCCTGAGTCAACCCCAGGCCAGGAAGCTAACCACAGGCGCAGCAGACCTCTCCTGTCTCTCCCCCTACTCCCTTTGCAGTGTATTTTAATAGCTCTGCCTGCTCTGCTCCCCACTCTGTCTCTGGTGAATCCTTTCAATCCCCACACCTCTGGTCTATACTCTAGTTCTTCTATGCAAAAAAAAAAAAAAAAAAAAAAATCTTACAATAAAGGAATATTTTTTTAAAAAAAAGAATTAAAATTATACACAGTATGCTCTTTGATCATATAGAATAACTGTATTTCAAAAACATAAAAATAGTCTTCCTGAAGTGAGTAGCCATGAGACGTTTGGGATGCTAACAGCACGGGTGTCAATTTGGGTGGAGGTGGTGATGGCTGCCATGATGTATGCCGAGGAACTTGACTGAGGGGCAGATTAGCAAGTGACAGCTCAGTTACTCTAGGAAAATCTCCTTCTTGCCTGGTGGTACCCAGTGAGGAGGACCACAGTGGTTCAGGAGGGAGGCTCACTGGTGGTTTTCTTGCCTGCTGGCTGCAGGGTGTTTTTTGCCCTGGCTGGATAGCTTTCGAAGCACATCTTCAACATGTGGGCGTTTTGTGATGTTTAACCACACAGGGATCACTGTTCTTGTCCCCACCAACTGGTAGGTTGGGAATACCTGGCAATTCCTCTGAGTATAACAGAGTTTGGGCTGCCATGGGGCCTTCCCGTCTTAGGCATTTTGACCTTGGAGTTAACCTTCCAACTCTGACACCAGCATCAACCTTTTGGCTTCAGCTTTTGTCTCTTTAGCTGACTCCTCAGCTTTTTCGCCCACCATCTTGCAAGAAGAAAAAGGATTCCCCAAAGTTTCTTTCTGACATGTTTTTTTCCTAGTCATGTCCCACTCCCTTAAATTTTAATATCACAGATACACTGTTATCTGTGTTTGGAGAGCCAACAACCATTGTAATATATAAAACCAGAGTTCACCCTGCTAGGAAAAATAGCAGCCCCATTGAAAATGCACATGATAAAACTGATGTCTAATATTTTGTAATTCTAAATATGTATACATCATATTTTAAGACCTTTACAGTGACTTTAATGATAGATGAAATATGAACTAAAGTTGCCAGCGGAATTATGGACTTATTGTTAAATTATGCCATGCCGGCAGAAGAGCAAGTTAAATCTGAGGATTTGGCCAAGACTCCCGAACTAGTACAGGCAGGCAGTTGGCCAGACACTAGGTCCCCTTAGATAAATATCATTACATCCTAGAAATATATGTATGTATGTATACGCTCTGAGTTTGATGATTTATGAGATTTAAAAAAAAATTTAGTCATGAGGGATATGAAAAAAATGAAATATTTTTCTTCTAATCATGTAACTAGGCAGATTGAAATGTTTGTCTAATTTGTCTTGACATTCAGCCCATCTCTCATTAGCTTATAAGGGTGTCTGTAACTGCAGCACCTGTCAAGTACTTATTTCCAATGATCAATGACCACATTAAAAAGACAGCCCAACCTCATCTTGTCTTTAAAACTAGATACTAAATGTCTATCCTGGAGCCAAGAAGCATGTATTTTCTCAGCCCTTAAATCACACAGTGATGGTAAAACAAAACCCAAGCAGCTCTTTTGGAATCCTCCAGCCTTTCATTCTTTACTGACCTTAGAGCTGTTCAGCACTGTCTTGATAAATTATCAGAGTATTACATATCCTTCACACTGGCTTATATTTTTCCCTTGAACTTCTTCTCATGTGTTTCTTCTTCCATTCTGGTCATAAGGAGCTATGCAAATTGGTTCCATTTCTGATAGCATCCCTTTGAAGTCAGAAAGAGAGAAGATAGTGATGTCAGAAAACTGATCAGTCTCCCAGTGTCTTTTAGGGAAGATCACACTAAAGTTCAGATAATCATCTTCCCCCAAATTTTATTGATTTGCCAGTTGCTTCTACAATAATGTAATCTGGGGAGTACAACTTCTCCCCTCTCTATGAACACATGCTTCTCTCACCCTTCATCAGAGCTCCTGTGCCCGTGACCTATCATCTCCCCTCCCCACCCCTCTCCTGCTCCTCCCCCCTCAAATGCCATTCAGCTCTGTTAATCATTATATTTTTCAGAGTCTAAGAATTAGTTTCTTTGTGTTCTGCTTTCTTTTCTTTGGTTATTTAATTCCACCAATGAGTAAAATCATCTAATAACTGTTTTCACTTTCTGACTTATTGCACTTAGCATAATTACCTCAAGATCCCTCCATCTTGTCCCAAAAGGTACTATTTCATCCTTTTAAATAGTTGAATAGTATTCCACAGAGTATATATTCTAAATAATTTTTTTATCCAGTCATCTGCTGAAGGACATTTAGGTTGGTTCTATGACTTGGCTGTTATAAATAATGCTGCTATGTACATAGGCAATCATAAATCCTTTCATATTAGATTTTTCATATTCTTTGGGTAAATGCCTAGAAGTGGTATTGCTGGATCATATAGTATTTACAGTTTTAATTTCATGAGGAGTTTCTATACCATTTTCCATCGATGTCATGCCAACAGTCAACCAGAGCTCCTTTTACTCCACACTCTCACCAACATTTGTTGTTTCCAGTCTTTTTCATATGGGCCATCTCACAGGGGCAAGTGATACCTATTGTGGTTTTGATTTGCATCTCTCTTATAATAAGTGATGTTGAACATTTTTTTGAGTGCCCGTTGCCATCTTTATGATTTCTTTGGAGAAGAGTCTATTTATGCCTTTTGCCTATTTTATTTTTGGTAGTTTTTGGTTGCTGATGTTGGGTTGTATGAGTTCTTTGTATATTTTGGTAATTAACCTCTGATTGGATGTCAGATGTGCAAATATCTTATCCCATTCTTTTGTTTTTGCCAAAAGAACTTCTTAGTTTGTTGTAGTTCCATTGTTTATTTTTGCTTTTTTACTCCTACCCATTGAAATTAACTCTCTAAATACATCTCTGTGGTCAATATCTAGTATATTATTCGTGCTTTATTTTATGTATTTTATAGTTTCAGGTGCCCTACTAAGTCTTTAATCGACTTTGAATTAATTTTTGTGTATGGAGTTAAGTAATGACCTTATTTCTTTTCTTTTCTTCATTTGCTAAAGACCAGATTTTCACTTGAAGGAATTTGCAGGATCAGTTAAGCATGTTTTCTGGGACTGACTCAATGTAACAAACTCCTCAATGGTTGATGCAAATCACAATGTTAAATTTCTGGTTTTAGCTTTTTGTTTTGCTTGTTTGTTTTGTTTTGCTTTTACTCTGAAGAAGACACCTATCTAGTGACTGAAAAATGGCTTTTATACATAAATAATGAGAAACACATGAAAGCAAATTAGTAACCAGATTATTAAATCAGAATATAATCCCCCCCCCCAAAGGAGGAGATGAATGAGAAGCGCTATCTGGACTAGGAAAGACAATTGTTATATGTTCTACTATTACCCTGCTGGTATCAATGGCAGGCATGACTAGTCAATCACTGCACACTTCTGATGATGAGCTCTGATGCAGCCTCTGCATCCATTCCACACAGTACATTCAACATTCCACCAGTTATTTCATGAGATGAACTCTTACATTCCATATATAGCCTAAACAGATGATTAGTCCAAGCCATGGACCTCCTTTTTCTGCCATGAAACAAAATTCTTCATTTGTTATCAGAATTTCTATGTATAACAGTTTCAACATCCTCCCACTGTTGGGACAAGAAAATTATTGTCAAATTCATTTTGATCTGGTAGAGTATATCTGACAGATAAAATTAGAGAAATACAGAGAATATGTTACACTTTAAGGGAAAGACTCCAGAGATGGGACCTGGGCAAATGTATTTGTAGATATCTCCATGAAGATTTGATGATTTTAAAAAACATTATAAAAACATTATAAAAATAATTGTTTTTTCTCTGGGGAACCCTGGCTGATACAGACATGTAAAATGGGTAAGATATAAACCTGGTTTCTTTCAAGCCATCAAGATGTTAGTGCTGTTTGTTTCTTCAGAATATCCTAGACTATTCACGCTGATACATCATGCAAGAGAAACTTTGGCAAAACTTGGAATATCTTTTTACAAACTCTTAACGGTAAAGGTAAAAATTGCTATTGAGCTGATAGGGTTCCTTCAATTTTGAAACACATAAGCAGATAAAATAAGATCTCTTTGTATTGCGGGATCTTTAGATGAGATCTATTAAGAGAACCAGAGAGTTAGTTTAAACGTGACAGAGAAGAAAAGGGGGAAGGAAATGAAGGCGAAATGCATGTGGGAACAATTCTTCGGGCCTCGTGCAAACTTGTACTGGTTCCCGACTTTGGATTCTTCCAGGATGACTGGGCAGGGGTCCAAGCCAATCTGTGTTGGAATAAGACACAGTGAACCACGGGGAGTGTGTTGGACCCAGGGCTACAATTGAAGGCGAAATTGAACAAGAACGGTTAAATGTTACCAACCATAATTTTCCAGGCAAACATTAAATTTTTTTGTTGTTTATATGTCTCTTTCACAATAGGAAAAAAAATTTCAAAGAGCTGATTTAAATAGGGCTTGGTATTAGAAAATACTATATATTTTTCTGCCTAGCTTTTGCAACGTATAGTACTTTTATGCTATAAAATATTATTTTAAACAATGACTATAAATATTAATCAGTGCCAACCCAAAACTATAAACTACAAATTAAACTGCTAAGAGTTCATACAAAGTCAAATAAAAATTTTGATGTAATAGGAAACCACGTTTTCCTTGGTAAATATTTTCAATAATGCTCTAGATGATTCCCAACCAGATAATACTGAGGCACTTACTTACTGTCTCTAACCATTATTTTGTTCTCAAGGATATATTTTGGAAGAGGAATTGAAAATGAAGTGTCAATTTGCATAAAATATTATCCTTTCGTGGTAACATTTTGTCAAAACTACATATTCAGCTACAGCTTTATAAAGTTATAAAGTCCTGGGAAGATATTTCATATCTGTTTGTACCACTTAAGATCTATTTTATGGAAAAATCTAAATGAGAATTCAATTATAGGGCAGAGATTATGAATAGTATTTTTTCCCTTCAAGTCAGATACTTAGTATTTTTATGAATAATATAGATTGATTCATCTGTTTCATAAAAAAAAGTATCTGTAAGTACTAAACCACTCACTAGGCTCATTTCTAGATACTGAAGCTGAAGTTACCACTGTGAATAAGACATTCATGGACTCATCGCTGATGCATTAGTAGGAATAACAAGTAAACAAAAATGACAGATGATGTACAAATATCATCAATGACTTGTTGTTACACATTATATAAGTCCTATTCTCAGGGGATAGTTACATGAGAGAGTCAAGAAAGGTATCTCTGATAAATACACATTTGGGAAGAATCCTAAATGAAGTGAAGAAAAACACTTCAGGTAGGGGGAGAGTAAGTGCAAAGGTCTTTAGGTAGAAGAACCCTGGAAGATTTAAGAAACAGATACCAAAAACAACTAGATCTACAATGGAACAAAATGAAAAGATAGTAGAGGAAGTGTGAAGAATATTATCAGAGGCAAGGTCAAAGACAGAAGTCATAGCATTGAACAGTTCGATTAAGTGGAAAGTCCCATACACTTTGGTTGGTTATTTTCTAATGACATCATTTTAAATATTTATTATCTCTTATTAATGCATAGCTCAAAGTATCGCTCTACATGCCATCCCTTGAGTTTCTGATATGTAGTGTTTGTATTATTTGCTTATAAATACCACTAATATTTTAATTTAGTTGAGCAATGCATTGTTTGAAGTGAATTATTAAAATTAGCAAATTAACAAATATATGGTCTTGGGAGAGACTCTTTTATTGTACTGTGGACAGAGAATGTGGTATATATAATACTGATTCTTTGCTCTGTATTGACAATTATTCTGTAGGTTGATAGAGGATCCATTTTTGCAAAAGTTCAGTGTATGCTTGTGGGAGTTTTCTAAGTGCTAGAATATAAGAAACTACTCAAATCTGTACTTTCACTGATGTTCGTGCTTGATCTATGAGTATCTCGTGCAGTATGCTCCAATCTGCTATGGTTTTGCACTTGTCCCTTTCTCCTTGTAATTCTGTCCATTTTTGCTTTATACATATAATTTATTACCTTACTATTTATGCACATTCATAGTCAAGTTTCAGTACCTTCTTGCTTAGTTAGCTCCTTCTACTAGAATTCTATAAATACCAGTAGTATATTTTGCTTGACAGTCAATACTGTCTGACATCAATATGACCATTTCAACTTTTGACTGACAAATCTATTTCCATTCTTCAACTTTAATTTAAACTTTTCTGTTTATTACGCATTATAAATATTTCTTGTGACTATAGCACAGCAGATGTTCTTCCCACTCTGATTTAAATCAATTTACATCTACTACGGTTTTTGACATATTTGGATTTCATTCTACCATCTTGATTCTGGGGTCAGTTTTTATTTCAGTGCTATTTCATTGACAAACTGATAGTGACAATCCCAATTTATACATGTAAGTGTGGTACAAAGTTGTGGCTTTGTTTTTATGTGGGAGACTTCTCCTTACCCAGAACCCCAAACAGAATCAAGGTTCTCATTGTTTCTCTACCTGGTGAGCAGTTTATCTACCTCTCTTTCACAGTGAGGTTTTATGTGAGGGTCTTAACCCCTAGATCCTACTTGGAAGGGCCAGCGGGTTCCTCGTCTATCTTTGTGGGAGTTGGAAACCCTAATCTGACATTTGGGTCAGTGCTGCCTAAGAGACCAAACTCTGGCTTACTCCCATAAATTTAGGTTTTAACATCAGTCTTTCCTTTGAGTTTGGCTGTGTATTTCATTTGGTGAGCTACAGGTCATATTGCATACAGACCATCTATGTATTTGCCTAAATGTGGCTTCATGTCTCTGTCTGCTGGAGCTGCCCACATAAAGGACCTCAGACAGGGGGACTTAAACAACAGTCATTTCTTTTCTCACAAATCTGGAGGCTAGAGGTCTAAGACCAAGGTGTGGCAGCATGGGTTTCCTCTGAGGCCTCCCTCCTGGGCTTGCAGATGTAGTATTTTCCCTCCATCTCCCAATGGCCTTCCTGCTGCTCAGATCGCCTCTCTCACAAGTTCACCAGTCATCTTGGATGGGGTCCAGCCTGATGACTTCACCTTAACTTAATTACCAATTTAAAGCCTCTTTTCCCTCAAATGGTCACATTTTGAGGTCCCTGGAGTTAGGACTTCACTGCCCGATTTGGGGGAGGGACACAATTAGCCCAAAACAGGCAGCCCTCCAACTCAATCTGACAGGTTGTCAGAAGTGGAGACTCTGACTGGTCTTTTATGTCCCTCTCTGAGCCTAGTTCAAGACCAAGCTCCACTGCTAACCTTTCTGAGTTCATCTTCACCTACTATTTCCTGACACAGTTAAGTGCATTCTCATCCAAGGCCCTTTGGATATACTTTTCTTAGTACACTTGATCTTAGCAAAAGGCTGAGAAGCAATGAATATACTTTTCTTGTTGTGTGTCAACCACTGAGGACATATACCCTGATAGAGAAGGATGGGGTCACACTGGTGGCGATACAGTCCCTGACAGAGAGGTGCAAAGGCAGCTGTTATTATTAAGCACATTTAAAAAATAAAGAAGTCACAGAATGCATGATCAGAAAGCCAGGAAGTGACATTGTTTCAGGCTTCACACCTAGGGGTCCTCCCACCAGAGCCTACACTTTTACACCTCGATTTACAGAGATTTTGGAATCAGAGAGATTTGGGTTGAATTCTAATTCTGCCTCTCAATAATCTGCAGGCCTCTGAGAACACGGCATGAAACATGCCTTGTTCGCTCCTTTAGCAAATCCTGAGGACTGATGTTTTGTCTGTAAGTGCAGGCGCTGTGGACTGTGTCCTCACAGAGTCCACAGTCTAGTGGAGGCGCTGTATAGGGGTGGATGCAAAGGTGACGATTTCATTGAGGTCAAATTAGAAGAAGAATGAGACTCTGGAAATCTGCCACACAGGACTTGCTGGACAGTGGAATGGTAGCAAGCCGTGCTCGAACACACAAGGAAGAGGAACTGCATGAACTACGTGAGACGTGCGGCCATGAACATTGAGCAGATAGAGCATGTCTCGAGGTCCTGTGGAGGCAGAGGGCAGGGTACCACCGAGAGATGATCACGTGTACACAACCATGTGAACACAGAGAGCGAGGAAGGTGGAGATGGATGGTCCAGAGAGGCAGGCAGGGAGCAAATATACAATCTAAGGATGTCTACCAAAGGACTTTTTTAAAAAATATATTTTATTTATTTTTATTTTTGCATAGAAGAACTGGGGTGTATGCCAGAGATGTGTTGGGAGGGGGGTGGTGAGAGGATTCACCAGAGACAGAGTCGGGAGCAGAACAGGCAGATCTACTGAAATACACTGCTGAGGGGAGCAGCGGGAGAGACAGGGCAGGTCTGTTGCACCACATGTGGGTCAGCTCTCTGGGCAGGGACTGAACTCAGGCCTCTGCAGTGGACCATCGTGGTGATAACACTGATACTTAAACCCCAGGCACCAGAGAGGCCCAAGACTTTTTTTTAAACCCACCATGTCCTCTCCACGGGAATGCTTCACTCCTCAGGCTATAGTGAGGATTTTAAGAAAATAAAAAAAAAAAAAAAAAACTATGCAGAATGTCTGGCTTGTGGTGAGCACTCAACCTTCACTTTTGCCCATACGTATTTATTTTAAGGACTGTCTAGTCAACAGTCTCATCCATTGGGGTTTTAGTCCCCCCTTTAAATTGCTTTCCACATAAAATGTAGGACTTTGATTCTCACTATGCAGCACATCCTTTCAACCTTTCATTTGCATGAAAATTACTAGATCAAATAATGTCCTCCTGCCAGAAAACCACAACTGTGAAATCAAGTAAACCCGACAAAAGTGGCCAAACCAGACAACTTGCCAAGTGCCCTCACTACCAATTAGAAGCCATGGTGATTCGGGACAACATCTTTAAAAAAAAAAAGAAGTCTTCTTTTAGGAGTATCACAAAAACTCTTCATTAATAAAGCGAACACAGGGAAACAGTGCTTAAGTTTATCCTTCCCCAGCATTTGGTAGGAGGGCGCGCCGAGGGCCCACGCGGGGAGGAAGTGCCATGTTTCACTGTGCTCTGTCATCTTCTTCAGGTCTCTCTACTCAATGGAGTTTCAAACATAACGTAGGGAATCCCCACTTTTTCTTCTTTGCCAAGTATAAAACTAAGAATTTTCATGCTCACCACTGGAAGGAGATGTTTTGGCTAAGAAGGTTCGCTAGAATGTGCAATCTGATTTTGTCACCAAGACTACATTTTTACAGGATTTCTACCTTTAAAGCAATCACCCTATTGGCCTTGGGTAGTGCTGAAGCAGGAGCCATCACTCATTCAAAAGATTCTACTCTTCATGCCCGATAACTAAATGCAGTTAAGACTAGATGATCACCTCGAACGGTGCTAAATAGCATATCAGTGCTGGCAGATAGCACCATGAATATAGAGCACCTGATTGACCAAGAATGACCTGCTCATGGTCACCTTGTGGGTCCTTCTACCTGAAGGCAATTTCAATGTCTTTTTGTAATTCATCTAGATCCTTCTCTTCCTTAGTTGACAAAAAAAAAAAAAAAAAAAAAAAAGGCTGCCTTGATGGCCTAGGGGTCTCACCATGACAGCCTGAGTTTGATCCCCAACCAGCAGACCTCTCCTGTCTCACCCTCTGCTCCCCTCAGCAGTGTATTTCAGTCAGTCTGCATATTCTGCTCCCCACTCTGTCTCTGGTGAATTCGCTCATCTCCCGGACCTCTGGTCTACACCCCAGGTCTTCTATGCCAAAAAAAAAAAAAAAAAAAATCCTAAAAAAAATTTGTAGGAAAGCTCAACTCTTATTTCTCTATAGGTTGAGGCTGTGCTTTGATGGGCCCCAATCATCCATCATCTTTCAAAACAAAACTAAAAATGCAGAGTTTGTGTATCCAACAGCACAGGATCATTTGCTTACAAAAAATTCATTCACAAAAATCCAGCTTGTTCAAAACATGGACAGACGCTGCACCACAGAGATGGCATTTATACCTCAGCACCCACTAATCCTTCTGCTGTGTCACATTGTTTAAAATGCAGATGCCATTTTAATAGATGTTGTTTCCATACAATTATATCTACACTGTATTCCAAAATTTTGTAATAACTTATAAACCATTATGTCTTTCTCTGCCAGCCTCCTAATGCCTACATTTACTGAACTGGTATCAGGATAGCTGTCAGACAAGGCAGAGGGTGCTGTGACCCATCTCGTTTGGAAGGACTATAATCTCTGACAGGGGTGACTATACCTGAATTACTTTCATGCAGCTATGAATTTGCACATACGGGCTCTACTCTTCCTTGAATTACTTATAGTAAATGCTTTTCAATTTTTTTGTCTTCCCAGTACCTGGAACTTACTGTCCTATTTTACAGAATTCTATATTGTCTTCCACTACAGATTTGGAAATGTCAGATATGTATTTTCCCAGACTCTCTTTCAGCTAGGGCATGAACACATGATTCTGTCAGTCAGAAACACCCACACTGGAGTTTAGAATTGGACTGGGGTGCCAAGAAGTGGGACTGTCTGGGACTGTCTGGCAGCAAAGAAGCTGCAGCAAGCTGAAGCTCCCAGCACTTACAGGATTGCAAGTGGAAGAGCTCAGGGTTTGAGTTTTTTCACAAGACCATTTCTAAGGTGTTATTTTCATCTTTGTCCCTGGCAGTGCAGATCTGCGCTTGGGGTCTAGCCTTCCTAACAATACCCTTTTCATAAAACTCCTTATCTGTTTAAATCAGCTAGATCCGTGCCAGAAACTTCCAGCTAGAAATTCTCACTCCATTTTCCTTATATGGAGAACGAGCTCAAAGCGCCCACCTACCAGTGAATGAGTGAAAATATGAAGTTACCCCCTAGCTACTGTTTTGTTGACTAATTCCTGCAGATAAGCAGGAAAACGGATATTTTATGACAGACCAATCTCCTAGTTTGGAGCTTATGGCTCCAGTTCAGAATGCTATGCTCCTTTCTCTAGGAACAGATATCATCTCCCAAATAACTGGCTATCATTGTCATAACAATACTGCATATTTGTAATGACATACAAAAAAGTTCTTCTCAGTTATGATGAAGGTGAAATGCCTTTTTTTTAAAAAAAAAAAAGTCCTTTCACTTTTAAAAGATGGAATTCCTCAGTTAAAGAGAGATCTAGTTCATTCTGGTGAATATTTCGGATCACAGGTTTCTGCACACTTTTACCAAAACTAAGGAAAAAACTGTAAGTAAATGACACTCTACATGTTTAGAGCAGAAAGCTATTCCCAAATGAATCTGCATAATCCAGCCCTGCATTCCATCATGGGCTTAGAATCATAGTTAATGGCAGAAACCATCTACTAAAAACTGAGGAAGAAGAACTTTCCTGAGTGGGAAAGAACCCCTTGTCACAATCCAGGGTTATCCTACCCCCAGGCTGGACCCTAGAACATCTGTCCTCTATGGGTCAACAACAGATTCTTAAATTACATACTTGTGGGTGTAGACACAGCCTCCCAACCCTGCCTCTCAGTCCGAAAAAAGTTTGTGCTGAGACATAAGGAAAGCTCTGCAAAGCTGGTAATATTCATGCAGAGAAATCTAAAAATAGTTACCTGCTTACCCATGGATGCCTAAGGGGACCTTGAGATAACATTGACTATTAGTGAGTTTCGGGTAGAATTTATCCGCTCAACTACCAGGTGAAAAATCCTAGGCAGAACACACAATGGGCTAGATTGCATTCAACCTGCCTGTCAATTTCAAACAATGGGTCACTGGGTTCTAATCATTGGTTTAGTGGGAAAGAGTTCAAGATTGATTAGTTAGTCTACCCTAAGATTGAAGTGGGTAGTAGCCTATAAATATGTGAAGTTATGTGGCAAAACCGAATTAAGACTGCAGATGGAATTGAGGTTGCCAATTAGCTGACTTGAAGATAGGGAGATAGTTTAAGAAAGGGGTGGTTCCAGGCCAACTATGACCACAAGGGTCCTGAAGTGGGGAAGAGGGAGAGAGACGATGAGAGATGGCAGTGTGAGCAGGACTCCGGGGGACATTGATGGCTTTAAAGACAGAGGAAGCAGCCACAGTCAAGAAAGGCAGGGGGCCTCTTTAGGGACTGGAAAAGGCAAGAAAACACGTTCTCCTAGGGGCTCCAGAAGCAACAGCCTTGCCAACACCTTGACTTTAGCTCTGAAAGATACATTTTCGACTTCTCATCAAAATTCCAACCAATTATTTAAGCTTTTTCTGGCCTATCTTACTCTCCAGCTAACAACATTCAGGACCACTAAAGACACACACACACACACACACAAACACACACACACACCCCCCTCATCTTCAAAGAACGTAGGTCTCCACCCTAACTCCATGGGATAATCACCTGGTGAGCTTTTAAAAAAACAGATGCACAAGCTATATCTTGGACCAAGTGAATCAGCCTTTCTGGGAGGCAATCTCAAGCACAGGTCTTTTTAGAAACTCCCCAGGTAATTTTAGGGCGTTACAAGACCTGAGAACCCCCATGCCAACACCACAGAAGACCTCTATGGGAGAGGAGAGAGGGCCTGGGTCGGCTGACACCAGAATTCACTTCTGACGTGCCTCCTTCCTGCACTCGTCTGCATCATCCACACATGACTGCCAGAGCCTTCTCAATACACTGCTTTTCCTATTTTGTTTTAGTTGCAGAAAGCTCTTAACAAAAGAAAACAGACTCAAAAGTCCAATAGGTAAAATAGGGCCTGGGGAGTCTAGAACTCTTGTTCCAGAAGATCCCAATCTTCCACATTCTCTGGGAAGCTAACATTCCAGATTAGAAATTACTATTTACACAGTTAACCCCAGAACAGAGCTGGATTTGTACAGTCATCTAGTGGAACATGTCCCAAACAGTTTGCCACAGACCACTCATCAAGACATTGACAGCTGTCATCTGAAATAATAGTAATAGAAAGTTCCATGATTAAACACCTAAGAAAAACACCACCCATATCCTCCCACTCCTGGACATTAAAGACTTTCAGATGCCCTGCAGCTAAAAAAAAAATATACTGTCTAACCTAATACTTCCTATTGACTAAGGAACTGTTTTTGTAAAGGACATCTGCCAGCCAGAGGACCCAGTTTGGAAATTCCAGCTCCTTCCTATGAAAGATGAGCAAACGGGGGCTCAGGAGATGAGAGCATTGTCTCAAGGGCATGAAACATGGTTGGCCAATAGCTTCCTGTCTCCCCTTGACCCAGCTGGGTTCCCTTCAACTGGGCTACTTCCTGCATGGTGAAGGTCTCATCCGCAGAGAGCCTGGGTTTGCCATCACTGGCTAGGAACTTTCTCTAGTCCCACAGATCCTTGCTCTGGGTGCAGCTCTGGGTGCAGAGAAATGAGATTTGGTGCACAAATTCTCCAGCTTCCCATCCTTCAGCCTGGGCTGCTCACCACAAGGATTTTCATAGGGTCTCCAGCAGAAGTGTGCCCTAGAAAACTACCCACCCCAAAAATCTCCTCATGAGTGCCCCTCTAAGTGGCTTTTCTCCCTCCCCTGCCCCAATCCTACATCCTCATCTGTGCTTCCTCAGATCACCTACCTGAAGAACTCTTGTCTTTTCTCAAGGCCTGCTTTGGGGGAACACAGCCCAAAGTTTCATAAAGTGAGAGATAAACAATGACTTAGATTTTAAGTCTAGTTCAGACATGAAATAAATGATCTTCTTAAGACTTAAATTTTTCTGAGTAGTTTTAGGTTCACAGCAAAATGAGGAGAAGGTATAGAGATTTCCCATATACCCCCTGCACTCCCCCCCTTCCAACCTCCCCCATTATCAACAGCCTCACCACATCACCTTCATTTGTTAGAATCAATAACCTTCATTGACACATTCTAGTCATCCAAAGTCCATAGTTAACATTAGGGTTCACTTGCAGTGTTGTACATCCTATGGGTTTAGACAAATGTATAATGGTATGTATCTGTCATTACAGTATCATACAGAGCATCTTGATGGCCTTAAAAATACTCTGTGCTAAAGATTGATTTTTGTAATTGAAATTTTTAAATTTTATTAATTTTATAAGTGAAATCAGATTCAAGAGAAAGAATTCAAATTTTAAGCAGATAATTACTCCTGAGACAAGCAGCTAAATTCTACTGTCAAAATCAAGAGTTCAAGCTTTTTCTTCATTCTGACACTGAAAAACTTTTTGAGAAACAAGGTTGTGTTAGAGATAAAACATTTTGCCTTATCTCCAGAAAGTAAGCAGGACTTCTCCATCTATGTGCCCTCTTGTGAAAGGTCACAGGCAAGTAATATGTCATGTTACTAGAATGTCCTTTGAGAGCTCAGAAGGAAACAGAAATGTTTAAGAAAGTTGAACTTGGGAATTGCTGAACAGGCAGCATGTCTGAGGTGGCTCCAGACTGTCAATTTATTTTCAAAACAGTAAATAAATTTGCTCAAGAAATTAGCTGTCAATAGCAGGGTATGAAAATCTAATCAGCGTTCTAAATTTGGCCAAGGAGCTCAAACTATTTTCCAGATATTTGGGGTTTAGAAAAACCTAACCGATTTTTCTCAACAACTTTTTCCCCCTTTAATTTCCAAACTATAAATTATAAGGGAACTTTAGCATGTGTTTTTTTAAATGAATTTATACAAGCAGGCAGATGAGCATTTTTAGATCATTCTATTAGCTGAAAGAGTTTCAAAACACTGTACTTGATTTTGGTGGAGGTGATTTCCCACACGTTTGAATTTTGCATACTTTTGTAGAGTGAGGGAGGGTATTAGAGCTTTAAATCTCTTGGAAGAAGCTTCCATTTTTCACAGACAGCCAGAGTTTACGGGGGTTCCGGGTATTATGGTCTCATAGAGCTGGGAGGGAAAGAAATACCTACTGAGGTGGAAAACATCAACCCTTTGCTTTTGCCTCGGAGGAGAATGATGACATCTGAAGCCAGTGGGACAGCGGTCAGAACATTACAATCAGATGAGTCACTTGTTAGAATCCATCTGCTTGGTTCTGAGTATTTCAAGAACTGGCTGGATCCAGGGCTGTGTACTTCAAAACCAATGACATCTGACTGCTCTTCATCACAAGTCATGGTTGCCTAGAAATCCATCCCAGAAGTTGAGCTCTTGTGGCCCATGAGGGTGTGATCTGTCACTCCTTTCTAATCACCTCCTTAATGCTTAGCAATGGCCAGGCCCATTGCCAGAAGCTTCCCACTGTCCTACGGTCTGACCTCAAGCCCAGACAAATGGCCATACCCTTGGACTCTCTCCCTGCTCAGTTCTGAAAGCACATTTTGTCTGAAGGGTGGAGAGTCTATCTGAAGGAGAGCTCCATTTCCTTAACCTAATGATGTGGAGCTCCTACTAATGGAAGACAGGAGGCCTTCTCAACATTCTGCCTCTGCTACCTCAAGCTAAGCACCCTTTCCATAAACACTGTCCCTACTTCATACCATGTTCATAAGATCACCGTCATTCCACCTGCTCACTCCGTCCTCCTAATAATGTGATAGTTGTGTTATAGTAGGCAACATATGTGTGGTTTCTTATGGAAGAAAAAAAGAGGAAAAAACCTACTAGATTTCTCAGACTAAAGATATGGACTGAACTGCAGAAATATCAGTGAACTAAACTGCTGATTGGCCTCATGCCCCACCATTCATCTGTCTGTGGCTCCTGGGCAAAGGTATGACCAGGCATTGGGCATGCACATGCAGGCCAAGACTTGTCCGCAGACAAAATACATCACGACATCGAGATATTTCTGGGACTGATAACACACCAATTGACGGAAAAGTGTTCCTGAGTTCACAGTAGATATTGATCATGGTGTGTTTCCCCATCTAGGAATATTAAAAGCATCATGCAGATCATGTGCGACGTTTTTTTTTTTAAATGATTAAAAAAGGGATTTTCCATCTTATAACCCAGAAATTCCATTCCTAGACATACACCCAAAAGAAAAGCAGCAGGGTGCTCATGAGATAGACATAATCCAGGAAAGGTAATAGAAACTTATTCCTAATTTCCCCAACATGAAAACAACCTAAATGCCAGCAAGAGTGCAATGGATGGGTGTGTGGGTGGTGTGGTCACATGTGGAATATGATACAGCAATTCACAAGAACAGAGCACAAACACATGCAATAACAGGAGGGATTTCACAATGTGACAGAACGAGGAATCCAGAAAGAGAGAGAGCACCCTCTGTGGAGTCCCCCTTTGCCACACTCAAACAGGCAAAACCAATCTACATGGAAGAAAGGTTAAGTAGGTGAAAATCAAGTGAGGGAGTTTCTGGAAAGGCTTTTCAAGCTCGGTTACTTGACCACTGAGATGCTGGTTACATGAGTGTATTGAATTTATGAGAATTCCTTGAGAGGTGCATGTGATTTGTATGCTTTTATATTTAAGTTATATTTTAATAAAACATTCAAAAGACAGAAGGGGTCATACCTCGAACTCCGGTAAGCCACGTCTCTAGGTCAGGTTTAGCTTAGTGAAGCTGGGCACTCAATTCTTCCGCAAATGAGAATTTTTTTGACACACCCCCCCCCCATTTTTACTCAGGCCCTCTCCCCAATTTCAAATCATACCCCTACTTCTGCTGATTGAAACCCTTTTCCATTCTTTGACACCCAGTTCAATATCCCCACTGCCAAGGAACTTTCTCTACATCTGCAGCCAGAAGGGAATCCTTGCCACCCCCAAACCTCAAGAAAAGCTTTAACAGAATTTCCTGGATCACCCCGAGGTCCTCAGAGCCTAGAGAGCATGGTGCCTACCAAAGGACAGGTCGTCAATAAAGGATTTCTGGTGTTATGAAAATGACCACACATCTTAACCTCATAAAGTAGTGATTTATGTTTGTCTTACTTCGGTCTTCAATTTTGAGGGAAATACATCTACTCCCCTTTGTGTTGGCCACAGGACCCAGCCCATGACCACACATCCAGCAGGTGCTCACTCAGGGAATGTTTTTGAATGACCCATGTCTTTTATAAACACAACTTGCAATGAAGTAGACACCTTGAAGAGCTAGGAACTTTTGGCTCATACCTTTATAGAAGAAAATAAAGAAAACTCGATGACTGATATTTTACTAGTTTTCTACTAGACTGCAAACTCCTTCAGGGGTCCAATGATCTACAGAAGCAAAAAGGTGAGTTTTACAAGAAAACTGAAGGCAACTAAGATGTTTAGATCACACAAATGAAGAACTCAGCCCAATTCCAATCGCTTGGATCAACCCTGGCCTGTTCCCACATGCTCGGAAAAGGGCCCCGACAATCAAGTCAGTGAGGAGACCAGCAATGAAAATGGCACAAGTGGATTCAACAGGTGAACCTTCAAGTGCCGTTCAGGCTTGTA
This sequence comes from Scalopus aquaticus, assembly GCA_004024925.1. Lineage (NCBI taxonomy): Eukaryota > Metazoa > Chordata > Mammalia > Eulipotyphla > Talpidae > Scalopus > Scalopus aquaticus. The sequence continues at coordinate 98,514 of PVIJ01003046.1, read as the reverse complement.
TCCCAGGAAAAGCCACAATGTCTCTGAAGAGCCCCCCACGTGGCCTCAATCTGTAGTTTGGCCTCCTCCCTTCCCTTTTCCTTCCTTTTCCTCCATACCCACACACTGTCCGGGACAAATTCACTGTGAAATAATTTTCTAAAAAATCATTAGGGTGAAATTAGCATCGCTGGAGTGCTAAGATTCCTGAATTAGTAACATTGCTGCCATCCGTGATTTTTAACTTTCTCCTTTCTGTTGGCAGAAGCCAAAACATTAGGAGATATTTTCCAGCATTACAGTCAAACTGTGCATTTTTAGATTTGTGGGCAGGCTGAGTGATCTCCAGCCAGAGTCTCAACCCTCAGTCCCACATTCCAATGTCATTTTCTTACCACAGCATCATTTCTGGCCTCCCCCAAGGCATCACTTTGGGGAAAATGAAGCACATTTTCAGAATTTAATTTAAGAACAACCCAGGCAACCTCAGGCCAACCAGCAAGGCAGTTGGTGAAGGGAGCAGAAGGAAGAGCTGATATTGGCAGCACGACTATGGTCAACACCTCAATGAGACCTCTGATACCTGCATCAAGAACTTCATCAAGAGCTGGAGTTTACAGGTCCAGGCAACCTAAAATTGTCCATATCTTTTCTCGCCTTTGTTACAACAAGACAGAGCATTCCAGTTAAAATATGGCTGCCAGCACTAATGTGCTTAACATTCAGGTAACAACTTAAGTTTCATTTCTCACAGAAGTCTGGCCCAGGGCTAGTGAAGGTTAGCATTCTTCCTCCAAAGCAATTATAATTAATAATTATAATTTACTAATTACTTGCATAATCATAGAATGTCTGTCCCTTCACAGATATCTATGTTCCATGAAGGCAAGGACAGAATCTCTCTTGTTCATGGCTGGGTCTCAGTATCACAGATTTACTAGACAGTGCTTGAGAAATATATGACATTACAGTTAACACGAGCTGGTTGGTTACACAAATTGCTAGAACTTTGCAATCCAGGAACTTCACCAAGATCAGAAGCCAGAAAAGAAAGAGAAGTGGGGCCTCCCTGCTGGTGCAAGGGGTTAAGTCTCAGCACTATGAATCTATCAGTAGCCACTGCAGCACGAGTTTGATCCTCAGCCAGGGAGATAACCCACGTATGGTGCGGCAGACCTCTCCTGCCTCGCCCGCTGTTCCCCTCAGCAGTGTACTTCAGTAGATACACCTGTTCTGCTCCCCACTCCGTCTCTGGTGAGTCCTCTCACCCCACCCACCTCTGGCCTATCCCCCATTTATGCTCTTGTATGCATAAGTAGATAAATCTTTAAAAAAATAAAAAGAAAAGGGAAGCGTTTTCCATGAAGACATAGAAGATGATGAATCCGTGATGAAACTTTCATTCCTTTCTCTTTCTCCCGACTCCAGGGTTTCACATGGTCTCCTGTTCCTAATTTACGGTACCACCCTCCTCCAAGTCAATCCCAACCTCCTCCAGTTTCTAGCCCCAACATCGCTGACTCTGTCCTCTGCATCAATTCCCCTGCTTCCAATGAATTGATTCTACTTCTAAAATCCTTCTTCCAGCTGCCACCTCTCTCCTTTCCCTCATGTTAGGCCGGGATTTTGTCTCCACACTTCAGTGCAGCTAACTGGCCTCACACCTTCACTCCTTCTTAAGCCAAGTCTCTTTGTTTAGGGTTAGCAGATGATTCTTGCTACTTTCAGATCATCCTTGACCTGAAAAACCACTAAGGAATCCCTTCTACACTGGGAATTCAGTTAAAGCCATACCTTGGAATATTCCCTGGTCCCCAGCTTCCTTCCCACAGAATCCTTCCATGTTCAGTTGAAACTCTGCAGGAAGCCTTTCCTAAATCCACTTCCACCTGAAAATGCAACCAAATGCCCCCACCACATTTTCGGAAGATTCAGTAAATGTTTCAGTTTATAAATTAGAAAGCTAAGTTTTCCTGCTAGTCTGGGAAGATCTTGCAGCCATAATCTAGATCACATTGGTCATTGTTTACCCCAAAATATCTAGCACTATGTCTGGCACACAGCAGCTTTTCAAAACCATTTCTTAAATTTAATTAAATGTGTTCTTTCATCATTCTTTTGAGCATGCAATCTGTTTACCAACCCAGGAAGGGTGACCTGAGGCATCAGCTTTGACACTGCTGTCCCTCGGTTTCCTCATCAGATCTATGCTGAGGTCCCAATAAGACAACGAAGTCTTAGCCCAGTGTCTGGCACAGAGTATATGCTCAATAAATGTTGACCTCATATTATCAGTACTAGTATTGTTATCACTACTGTGTCTCAAGGCAGTCTATCCCATTGTTGGCAGCTATAATTACAAAAACATTCTTCCTAAATCTGAGTTAAAATATACCTTCTTATAACTCCCATTCACTGATCATAGTTGTTTCTTGGTTTGGTTGTTTTTTGTCCACCCCCCCCTTTTTATTTTTTGCCCCTGAGCAATAAGAATGAAGGGCCTCCAAAACAGGCTCAGATACACTTTAAAAAACCCGATTCACAGCTCCCCTCTGAAATGAAGAAGGAAAAACTGGGGTCAACTGGGGAGAGAGAGCTGGACTTCATTAATTCCACAGGGTTTCTGAAAAGGGCTAAGGTTCTGTAAGTGGGTGTTCGTTTTCTACCTTAGGAGTTTCGCTCTGGGAGTCCAATATTCTGCTTAAATTTCACTTATTTCCTTTAGCTGGAGGATTTGGGTAAGCAAGGAAAAGTCTGCAAAATGACTTCACCATTGGCAGTCATTTGGCTTTGGCCAAAATGACTTGCAATTACTCTAAGAGTGTCAGAAGTTTCCAAATTAGCTTAGGCCCTGTCTGGTGCTGACTAGGCTCCGCGGGGTGGGTCATGTCCATTACTTGAATCTAGAGCAAGATGGATGCAGCTGCCCTGAAGAAACTTGGCCTCGCTGTCCTCATTTCCCCCACTACCTGATTCAATGCTTGCTGGCTCTGAGGACACTTAAGGACATCTCATTTCTCCAGGTTCCCAGACCCTCTCCAGCTCCCCTCTTCTACCTCTGGGCTAATTCTTTTTCTAAGTGGCCTTCTGCTGAGTGAAGAGCCCTTTCTTTAAGAGACCAAGCTTCTCACTTTTCTCAGTGAGCTCTGAAGCTGTTTTGTTGTGCTGTAAGGTTGCACAAACCAAGGTGTCAGAAGGTGTCCGTGTCCCCACATACAGTTATCAGGGCCGATGACCCTGCAAGTTTATTTACAGACTCCTGAAGCCCATTCCAGAAATGTCAAGAAGAGTCCCCAGACTTAGCAAAGGCTTGTTCTTAACGACTAATTACAGAACAATCCATAAATTTCTTCAATTCAGGCATCTAAGGGGAAAAGGATGTTGTAGTATGTTTACCAAATCCATTGCTTACCTACCCCACCCCACAATGTGACAGCAGAGACCACCCCTGCATGGTCCACTCGCACCGATAGTTCTTAGAACCCCACAACACCTTCCCTATCTTCCAAGATGGATGTATCTTTTGGGCTCACATCCTGTCTGTGCTATCTCAGGAGACTCCCCATGTCAGTTTCTTATCTTTCATCATGCAGCCAATTATCTTCTAAATCTCAGCTCCTGGAGGTGAGAGTCGGTAGGTGATTTGTAGTATTAGCCACAAAGTTATCTGTCATAGGGCACTGCATACAGTAGGTGCTCAGTGAAATGGATCCATGAGGCAGAAATCCAATCCCACTAGTATCGGATCACTTCGATTAATCACATGTATTAAGAAATAACCAAGAAGTCATTTGAGAAAGAAGACGAAGGATGTTGGTCACACCCACACCAAAGGCAGAGTGTTTGCCCACCACCATCTAGCTGACTCCCTCACATACACATAGCCCAATCTGGACTTTGCTGAAAGGAGCACACCTTGTACCCAAGCAGTACAAGCAAGATAGCAATAGCCATGCAATGTAATTTCAGGGATATTTGATGCAAATTCAGACCCGACAGTGTAATCACTATTCAAAAGGCAAGAGCAATAACACCCACTGTCCATCCACATGCACCTCTCTTGCTATATTCCACCCAAGTCACTCTATGTTCTTCAAAGACACCAAGTTCTTCCTCATCTTGAACAGGGTACTTCCTTCTGCCTTTTCTGCTCTTCCCTATTCATAAAAAAAGATGCATCTTTGCTTTAAGAATCATCTCTCCTTAAGTCTCAGCTTAAATATTCAGTCCATAGAGGGGGAGGAGGGTTCAATATCTGTATTTTTAAATTAAAGTAACCTCCTCTCCCAGGTTTTTCTACATTTCCATCCTTATTTATTTCCTTCAAAGACAGACAAAGAACAAGCAAATAAAGCAATGACGAGAAGAATTATAGATCGTGGTACATGCTTGGAAGGAAATAAATAAGGACTGAAACTTAGAAAAGAATTGGGAGAGGTTACTTTAAAAATACAGTTGAACAAGGTCAAGAATTGTGACCATCCATTTCATTCACCATTCTTAACACATAGTAGCAGCTCAATAAATAATTGTTGAATGATGAATAAAATAATCAGCCACTATAGAATCACAAAGAAAGGGAAGGGAGTCACACAACCAAATACATCCAATCTTTTGTTCATGGACAATGTTACAGCTAGGAAATAATCATTTTTCCCTACTTTTGTAACTACAGGATTTCAACACCAGCCCATGATTGAAGTTATTTTGCTGCTAAAACAAATAGATTGTCCCCTCCTTATTCTGGACTGTGACTTAGAATAATACTCATTGTATCGGTTCTCAATAATAAATCTCATTTCTCCCAATGGAACTAGAATCCTAGAGACTAGAAGTTGGCATCTGTAACAGGCATCAAGAAAGAAAAGACAACTGGAAGGAGCAGATGTGGCTATTTTAGAAGAAAAAAGTCTACATTCTGTTTTAACTTTGCAAGTCTCAAAGAATTCTTTCATGACAATACAGTGAGAACTACTTCGTGAAAATAAATAGCCACAGAGGAATATGGATTTAATTGCTCAAAATGCTGCATTAGCTAAAATAAAACAGCTGTGATCACATTCTGGAAGAAAAACCATTGTTCAACAAAGGGCTCTATTAAAGACCACTCCAGTGATGAGTCTGGCTTTCTAAAATCAAGCATGCCACTTCCTGGACCACCCATTGCTCTTAGGGCAACAGTGATTCCAATTTGGGGGGCATCTGGGCTAGAGTAGTGCTATCTGTGCCACAGGGCACAGGGAGAATGATAGATTTTTCTTTTCCCCCCAAATACACAGCTCAAGTTACTCAAAATTACTCAACAAAACAAATTCCTCTCATAGTTCTGTAATCCCAAGACACAGGAAAGGTGCTGGGCTGGCACTTGGGCTTACAGAGCACTGATTCACGAAAAGATGAAACAAGAAGCAGAGTTTGTCCAAGTTCTTCCTGGGGATTCTTTGCAAACAGACCTTGTCCTTGAGAAAAATGAGCCTCCAAGGTGGTATTTTTTGGAGTTGCTCAGGGACAGGAACCACCTTGTGATCAGAATAAAGCCACAGAGTCCTCCAGGGAAGATTCATATCAATGGTTGAACACATTTGAAACCTGGTCTCTGGAATTTCTGCAAACACCCTGAAACTTCAGCACTTCTATTCTAAAGGGTGGCAGCAGAGCTTGAGATGGAGAAAGCCAAGAATTTGAAAGCTTTTCCCGCCAACCACCACCGTGGATCTACTTCAATCAACTGTCACACATCAGGCTCACTCCCACTGGTAAACTTTGAACCATGCAGTCAATTTTCAAAATAAGCGGATATGTGGAAGGCAAAGTATTAGGAGAAGGGAGCAGAAAGGTCATAGAGCAGACACTCACATTTCTAAATTTCTACTATTCTGCCCAGTCTGACATTCCAACATTCTGTTCCATTGACCTCCTAAGCCAGTGGTGTCAAAGGTAAGTGTATACAAAACTCAACTTGGGAAGGTCATCTTAAAATGTAGATTTCTACATCTCTTTGGCTTCATATTCAAAAGGATTCTGTAATTTTTATTAAATACTTAAGGTGGTTCTTCAGCTGGCCACTAAACCACAATTTCAGTGGCTTCTGATTCTTTTTCTCTGCATCTAGAAAATCTCAACATTTCTGAGTCCACACACTACACTCTTTCCTCTTCTATCTGGAAGTGGCACAAACATCTTTTGTCTGATCATGAGTACCAGATGTGCTGCTATTCCCTTCTCGTCTACACCACTTTCAAGGGGAACTTTCAGGAAGAGATGGGGTGAGAGGTTTCTGATACTGATTAGCTTCACTCCATCTGCAAAGTCCCTTCTTTTGCGATGTACCAAAACATATTCATGGGGGTGATGGGGAGGTGGGTGGAAATCTTTCATATGGTAAATGTTTCCACCTTTTCTGCTCATCCATCAAGATCTTCTTTCTCAGGCTGGCCCCCAATAATTATATTTCTAACACCCACCAATGATCCTCTCTTTTTGAATTTTTATTTCACATAGTTTAACTATTTACTTTGAACTGTGCAGTGGCGATAGAGCCCCACCCCCACCCCTGAGCCGTCTCTTATTTCATGCTTCTTGTTATCTGCTACCTGATGGCTAGTTCTTTGAGAGCAAGAACATGCTCTAACTGCCTCCTCACCCCATATATATTATAACCAACCACAGGCATAGAGTAGTTCAAGTACCTATTGCTTTTGCCTCTCCAGAATCTAATCTCTCCCCCTGTAACCCCTTCTCCATTCATTTCTGACAATAGCATCTCAGTTTCTTTTTAGAGAACCACCACTTTCTAGTCTATGTCTATATGTTAGAGATGAGGCTAACTCCCCCTCTGATTCCAGGTATGGACACATACTAGGTTGGGCCAATCGGCATTACCTATTCCTCTGGCCATGATGATTGGTTTGTGAATGCCACATGATCCAATCTAGGCAAGTGAGATTTAGTCCTAGAATTGTTGCCACAGGAGCAGTCTTCCTCTGTAGGCTGCTGGGGCTAGTGAGTTTTATTAACTAATTGTCACCCTGAAGGGATGAGAGACTCAAGAATGAAACAACACAGGGCCTCCCTGGTGGTGTAAGGGGTTAAGTCTCAGCACTATGAAGCTATCCTCAGCCACTGCAGCACGAGTTTGATCCCTGGCCAGGGAGCTGACCCACATATGGTGCTGCAGACCTCTCCTGTCTTACCCGCTGCTCCCCTCAGCAGTGTACTTCAGTAGATCCGCCTGTTCTGCTCCTCACTCTATCTCTGGTGAATTCTCTCACCACCCCACACCTCTGGCCTATACCCCAGTTCTTGCATGCATAAATAAATAAATATTTTTTTAAAAAAGAATGAAACAACACAGATGCAAACAGGGCTGAAAGATAGTTAGGGGCTGAATCCTAGAGACCTGATTCCTAGATGGTCAGATGCTCCCCCTGCCTCCTTAACCTGTCATTACACAGCATACAGTAAACAATATTACACAGCATTTGAGCCAATTCGAATTATGTTGCTCTCATCTCAACTCAGAGTCCAGATTTATTTAATGGTTAATAAATTGGTTAATACCATTTTAAGACAAGGGGACTGTCGAAAAGCCTACAAAATAACTTTTTGCAGACTGTGTCTTTTTTTTTAAGGTCTATTTATTTTTGCATACAAGCTAGGGTACAGGCCAGAAGCATGGGGCAGCGAGAGGGTTCACCAGAGACAGAGTAGGGAGCAGAACAGCAGATCGATGGAAATACACTGCTGAGAGGAGCAGCAGGCAAGGCAGGAGAGGTCTGCCGCGCCATGTAGGAATCTCCCCGGCCGGGCGTTGAACTTGCGTTGCTGCTGCCGACAGCTCCACAGCACAGCGCTTAACCGCTGTGCCACCAGGGAGGCCCTGCAGACTGTGTCTTTGCAAAGAAAAGTGACATGGTCAAAAAACTGTGACTTCTGCAAACAGACAACTGAATCAAGATCACAGCTTTGCCACTTACAGACTGTGTGATTCTGGGGAAGTCACTTAGGAAGCACAGACCACAGTTAAAACTGCAGGTTGTCTAAATGCCCCCAAACAGATGACTGGATCAAGAAGATGTGGTACATACATGGAATACTATTCAGCAATCAAAAAGATAAACTTGTGCCATTCATAGCAACTTGGATGGAGCTGGAAGGGATTATGCTCAGTGAAATAAGTCAGTAGGAAAAAGAGAAATATCAGATGGCTTCACTTCTAGGAGGAACATAGGAAAACCATACAAGTATCAGGGGGAAAAAAAAGACAGAACTAGCAGGCAAACTATAAATTGGAGACATTCATCAGGGGAGGGGGAGGGAAAGGGATCAAAATGAGAGGGAAGAGCACAAGGGATTATGATGATGGCTCAAGGGTGACTTGGTGATGGTAATTCTATGGGGACAACACCTGAGAGGAGAAATCAAACATTGTACAAAAATGAACAACAATGTAAAGATATATAAATAAACTTTAAAAATGAAGGTTGTGATTAGAATATTATTTGTATGTAGATGATGGATTGAAGGATGGAGAAACAGAGGCATGAAAGAATTATCAAGTTCCCCAAAGACAGGATGAGGGTTTAGAAGAGGGCAGGCAGCATGGGGGTGGGGGGTGGATGCAGAGAAGAGGCCAAACTGCAAGACTTGATGGCAGATTCAATGTGCGGCATGAACAAAATTGAGGTATCAAAATTTCTGGGAACTAGTTCAGTTACTTTCATTTTGGACATGAAAGAGAAATAGAGCCTGCTAGCCAGGTGGTGGGGTGCTTTTAAATTCTATCAATAGTTTATTTGTGAAGTCAATTTAAGCAACACAGAAGGCTTTGGGCATAGACCTGTAACTACTCACCTTTATACAGCCCGGGGAGGTCTTTCTAGAAGGCAAGGCTTTCATCACTTTGAGTCTGAGGTGTTCCAACCATGGCAAATTAGGTGGTTTTGGGGGGATTACAGAGCTGTGGTCCACAGACAACACATTAAATTACTCAGTCACACCAACAGAGAGCTAGATTTTCAGGCCTCTTGATTATTTTGTCAAGGTGGGTCTAAAACATCTCTTTCTAGCGCTGGCTGATTCCCCTATTGAACTGGACATAGGTCTCTTGCTCAACACCTTCGGGAGGACCCAGTGTCTCGCTAGAATTAGTAGTTGTGCTGTGTCTTTGTTCAGTTTGTTTTTACATGCACTTTCTATGGATTACTAGTGGGAGTTATTTTCTGCTTGTAATAGATCTATGTTTCTTTTAAAGATACGTGTATTTTATTTTAAACACTGACCCTGTTCAAAGCAAACAATAGAAGAAGGGTGAATTAGCCACTGCAACAACTGAGAATGGGGTGTCCCGAAGTTGTCTGTCTTAGGCCAAGTCTTCCTAAGCAGCACTCAGTAGTGCGACTTCTGGCATGAGGACAAACATCTTCTTAGGAGGTATGGCACTCAGGGCATCATTCAAATTATGCCATGCAGCTAAAAACCTACAGTGAGGAAATGTGCCTGCCTTTGTGACAGGTACCTGAAGAAGCTCCAGGCACACCTGTCCTGCACCCAGGATGAATTTCTCAGTATTTCCGCCCCTGCGCTGAGCTGAGCATAGCCCAGGGTGTGTACCACATCTCTGAAGCCCCTGGGAGCCCTGCGCCATCTCCTCAGAAACTCCTTATTCGAAACTATCCAGGAGCCGGGTTCACTCCTTCTGAAAAACTGCTCTCCGCTGCGGTCTGGGAACGCCTGGGCTGCCGCTCTCAGACACGCGTCGCCGGATACAGCCGCCCTTCCCGGACGCCCGGCCACGCTTCTGAGGAACATTCGTTCACACGCGCCCCCAGAACACTCCGCGACACGCACCTCAAACCATCTGGCGTAGGGGTGTTTCATTGCGAGAGCCATCTTTTGTTTATTGAGGAATCAGCTTTCCAAGGACTGGGGCGGGGTGGGGGGTGGAGGGACCGAGAGGAACGGGTTGGCGGGGCAGGGGGCCAAAACCACGTCTGGCTGGCCTGGAGATCTGCAACGCTACTAAACGGCGCCCCCTAGTGGGCCCTCCGCTGAAACGTGTAAATCATTCTGTGCTGGAAGCACAGACATGGGTGAAAAAGCTGGAGCTTTTAAACTTGACAGTCCAGAACGACGTTAAAAACAACAAAAAGTAAATTGCCATCCGTCTGTATTCCCTACCTTGTAATTACTTTAATTTGCCAACTAAGAACATCAACCTATATCACTCGAACCTCATAAATAGAGGCTATTTTAACACCCGAGAGTAGGAAGGATAGAATCTCAGGAAAAAGGCCAGCACCAGAGTTTTGTCTGCGACAAGGGGAGTGACTTTTGACCCTTTTGCTCTAGCCAACTCACAGAGCATGTTAAAAGTAGGTAAATGCAAATAAATACAGTAAGCTGATCTTCGAAGAAGTGCAAAGGCAATCAATATTCAAGCAATGGTGCAGAACTGGATATTCACATGCAAAAAAATCCAGATATGTTTGTCTGTCACAAAAAATCATTCAAAATAGATCACAGACCTGATGTGCAACACAAAATCATTAAATTCCTGGATGATAACACAGAAGAAAATCTAGATGACTTTAAAAATGGCAATGACTTTTTGGATTTGGATACACCAAAGGCATGAAACATGCAAGAAACAACTGATAGGCTGGACTTCATTAAAATTAAAAACTTTTGCACTGAGAAAGACACTCTCAAGCGAATGAGAACACAAGTCACAGAGAGAAAAAAGTATTTGCAAAAGACATAGCTGATGAAGGATATAACCAAAGAACTCTCACAACTCAACAATAAGAATGAGTGACCTGACTTTTTAAAATGGGCAAAAGACCTGAACAGATACTTTACAAAAGAAGTTATACAGATGGCAAATAGCTCCAAGAAATGATGTTGCATCTAAAGTGTCCATAAGGACTGCAGATTAAATCAATGAGATACCACTATGTGCCTATTACAATGGCCCAAATCCATAACAATGTCAGTACCAAATGCTGGCTAGAAAAATATGGAAAAACAGGAGCTCTCATTCATTGCTAGTGAGAATGCAAAATGGTACAGCTACTTTGGAAGACAGTTTGGCAGTTTCATACAAAACCAAGGATACCCTTACCATGTGATCCAGTAATCACACTCCCTCGTATTCACTCAAAGGGTCAAAAACATATCCACACAAAAACCTGCATAGAGGTGTTTATTGCAGCTCATTCATAACTGCCAAAATTTGTAGTACCTCCAGTCAATGATATATTATTCCAAGCTAAAAAGATACGAGCTATCAAGCCAGAGAAGACATGGAGGAATCTTAAATGCACATTACTAAGGGAAAGAAGGCAGTCTGAAAGGCTATATACTATGCAACTCCAAGTACACGATATTCTTGAAAAGGTAAAACTGTGGAGACATAGTTTCCATGATTGTCACGGGATAGAGGGGAAGGTGGGGTGAGTAGGCAGAACACCCAGATTTTTATGGCAGTGAAACTATTCTGTACATGTCCTTACACATTTGTCCAAACCCAAAGAATGTGCAACACATGTTCTTCTTAAGTTCCTTTATCTGAAAAATTCCTGATCATCCTTCAGATGTTGATTGAAACATTTCTTACTTGAGGAAAGTGTCCTTGTCTCTCAGGACAGGTGAGTTTCCATTATGCCTTCTGATCACACTGCACACCACACCTTTGAAAGACTCTTCCCATTTGCAACTGAACTATTATTTCTATGATTTTTCAATGGTCATTAACCTCTCCAGACCTGAAATGTCCAATATGGCGACAACCTGTTACATGTGGCTATTGGACACTTGACAAGTGGCTAATGTGACTGAAGGGCTGGGTTTTTAAATTTAATTTTAGTTAAAGTTTGAAAGCTGACATGTGATTTACTTAAAGGAAATCTTAAAAGCTTGGGACAACTTGAGTATGTGAATCTACTTTTTTAAAATGTAAGTTTTATGGACTCTAAATGCAGATTAACTCTTTCCAGGAATTGAGCATCTGAATTGAGAAGTGCTGAGTGGTTAAAATAATACTAGGTATTGAAGCCCAGTCTGCAAAAATAATGCAAAATATCTTATCAATTTATGTTGAATATATGTTGAGTGACAATAATTTAGAGATAATGGGAACAAAATATAATAGGTTTATGAAATTAACAGGTTACTGTCACCTGTTTTTATATTTTCTGATGTGATTCCTAGAAAATCTAAATTACATAATGGCTTGCATTATATAGTTGTTGAACTGCACTGCTCTAGACTTGAAACTATGCATCTGTTTAACTAACTTTTATGCTTAGGACCTAACATTAGTATCTGGCAAATCATAGGTGTTGAGTTAATGTTTGTTTGACAGTTGATTAATGAATGAATGATAATCTGTATCTATGCAGGCTGAGAGAGACAATGATCCATCTTTCCCAAATTTTCTAACTATGTGTTAATTTTTTCATTGTCTTACAAAGGGCCTGGAAAATATTGACAATAATAACTATGACTGTAGTTATTTTCAATAACCTACTGTGTGCAAAGCATTTGTAATCTATTCAAGATTTGTTGTAGGAATTAAAGATAATGTAAGTGAAGTCATTTGTCTAGAGTGATATTATTAGCAGACCGTGTTTAGGAGGTGCTTGTTTGCCAATAATTGAATGAATGAATAAACACACATAGTCCAACAAGAGTCAGGACAGAATTTTTGTAGACCTCTGCTGTCTTGTACATGAATGTGAATCCTTCTGTATTATTTAATTCAAGATTGATTGTCCCAGCTTAGAAAGACTTGTGAGATTTTAATATGAAATCCTAGAACAGAAACAAGGAAAAGACTCTGTTGACAAGAAAGTAAGTCGCTCAGGTTATAACACTAAGTTAGATTTGCAAGCACATGCCCTCGGGAGCCTGAGAGAAAGTCCAGTGCATAGTTCCCTGCATTTCTACAGTAAGCCAAAGATCCCCCCAAAGCATACAAAACCCAGTCAATTAGAAATAGAAGCACCTCCATGATCTTGGAACAACCAATTATCCAACCTTCCAAGCTTAAGAAAACACACTCTGTATTTGTCCTCAAACTTTGCTCTTAACTTTTAAACCCATATGCATATTTTAATGGCAACTTAATCCATATGGTTTAGATTATTTGCATTTGATTCACCAGAAGCCATTTCTGAAAGAAGCTGCAGTCTAATAACTTTTTCAGTGTTCTGTGCTGGACTTGAATTCCTTCTCCATGGACTCCTCTGGCAGAGTCTGCTGAGTGGTATTTGTGTTAGCTAAAGCAACACAGAGACTGAACAGCAGAGAGCCTGACTGCCTGGGTTCAAAGCCCCATCTCACTACTTAGGAGGAGTTTGACTTTTAATTTAACCTTACTTGTGTGTAAAATGGGTAAAATAATAATTGTTGTCATGGGGTTACTATAAAGATTAGCCAAGACAGTGTAAAGTGCTTATAGCAGTTTTCCTTTTTATCAGGCAATGTTCTAACCATTAGCTATTGTTAATATTATGTTTCACTGTAATAGAAAAATAACTTTGTAATACCTTGCACATGATACTTTGTTTCTCTTTCATGTAACCATAGACAGTTCAATGCTGGTATGATGGTTCCATGCTCACCCAGACCCCAATGTTTTCTATCTTGTTGCTCCACCAATCTCTGCACAACATCTTGCCCAAGATGGCAACCCCAGCTCCAGCCAGCTTGTCTACAATCCAGCCAGAAGGAAGGAGGAAAGAGGAGAGAATCACACACACTCCCTCAATGAACACTTGCTGGAAGTCGCACACCCCACGTCTGCTTGCATCCCATTTCTGAGAACTTAGTCTCACGGTCATGGGCAGTCTTAAAGGAGACTGGGAAGTGTAGCTTTCTTATTGTTATTATTTATTCTATTATTACTGTAGAAAAAAAGGAAGGACAGATATTGGGAGACAATTAGCTATCTCTGCTCCAGATTCAGAGTGGAAGTTCAAAAACACCACTTACGGTGGGCGATGACTGGACAATTGATGGTGGGTTTGACAGATACACAGATAGATACAGCGAGATGAGAAACTGTTTACCAGAAACCTATACAGTGTTATAAACTAATGATACCTCAATAAAAAGAAACAAATACATGTGTATATATGTATACACACACATGCACACACATACATATGTATGTATGTATATATAAAATCTGAATCCAGAATGCAAATCAAATAGGGATCTTTGGATAATGGAATGTGGTTTGAGAAAACAGAATGTTTAATTTAGAACTCAGCCATCTCCACATTCTGTTTGCTTATAAATCCATAAATATATGCTGCATCAAATACTAAATAAATGTTTATTCAAGTTATTATACAAAAGTGACCACAAATCTCTCCTTTCTACTCTCCCCAGAATTAGGTCCAAGGAAGTCTTCAGATGTCTGCAGATTTAGAAAGACAAGAGGATCTCTCAATTTCAAATGCTGCTCCAATTAAAAAGGAAGGCTCCTAAAATATACCAATGCACTCATACCTCAAATCCACTTTGTAGCCCTTTCACCTCTCGCTGAACTGAGAAATGAAGCCCCAGCAAGCTCCCAGTGTTCTTCCAGAAACTGACTGCAGGTACTCGTGTTTGACAAGATGCCTTCCCATCCCACCTGGGTCTTTACAAATAAAAGATGTTGACAACACATACACAGATAATAGGAAACATATTTTTGGCCAGTGAGTTAGCTTTTCGGTCAGCCTGAAGACTGTAGCAGATATTTTGGAAGCTTTCCCAACATACTACAAAACTTTCTCCTTCTAAATAGAATTGTATTTCCCAGTATTGTGGTCCAGTATGGGACTGGCTTAAACCAATCAATGTATGCAACCCTGTGGCCACAACAATTATCTCAGAGTTGAGCATCTGATTGAATGAGCTGTGAAGATGTGGGGGCCCTGGAGAAAAACATCAGTTGATGTTGGCTTTTGTCTTGGAATCACAAAGAATATTCAGTCTTAGAGTGAAGACATCAGATTAACAACCAACACTGCAAACAAACAAGAGTGTGATATGATTTGAAAAGAGATTGGTCCAATATGGCATTGCTGAGTTAGTGGTTTGACCCTTACCTAAAGCCCACAATATCTATGGATTTTGAAGTTCACAAGCCAATTGGCTGTCCCTAAGGTTTAAGCCTTGCAAGTTAGGTAATATTCTAATGGACAATGAGCTACTAAAAGAATATTTGGAAATATTTAACACAGGACAAATTAAACAGGAAGTCAAACCAGGGTGGAAAGGCTACTTACTCTACCATTTTACCACTTAAATGAGCACAGGCAAATTATTTGAAGTAAACATTAAACTCAGTTTCCTAGTCAGGAAATTGAGGATAACTACACTGATCTCACAGGTCTGTCATGTGATGCCACACCATACAAATGCAATTGTCCAGGAGCAAGTCTATTTCTTAGCTGGAGAAATTAACAGACACAATAAAATCACAAATAAAGAAAAAAGTAAGATTTATGTCTACTGAGAAATAAATTGTGTATGAAGAGTATCTAACTACATCCAAGGAGGAAGATGGACAGAACCTGGATGGACAGTTATGAATGGCAGACTTCACAGTACATCACTTGGATGACAGAGACTTCAGACAGTTACCAAATAAAACACTTTTTTGTGGCATAGTTTTGACAAAAGCATACAGCTGTGTAACGACCATCACACTGAAGGTATGCAACTGCTCTATCATCTCCCAACTCCCTCATGATCCTTTGAAATCAACTCCTTCCTCCATTCCCAGCTCCAACCCCATCAAAGACCAACAAACTGCAGATCCGTTTTCTGTCCCTACATTTTAACCTTTTTTAGAATGTCATATAAATGGACTTGTTCATTGTGTAGTGTTTTGAGTATGACCCCTTTCAATTGGTGTATTATAGGTCTATGGAGATTGGTCTACACTGAGATATGAATAAGCACTCTACTTTTACAGTTACCTGTGAACATCTGATTAAAGCCCACCTTTCTCCTTAACAGTACAGAACACATGGGATGACAAACAGGGACAGAAAGAGCTCATTTCCAAGGACTGTTGGAAATATATTGGAATTGTTGAAAGGGAAGAAGCAACTTAGAATACACTATGGATTGAAATGAGATCCTCCCAGCACCAAATTTATGTGTTACACCCCTAACCCAGTGAAAATGCATTTGGAGTTAAGGTCATTAGGAAATAATTAAGGTTAAATGAGGTTATAAGAAGGGAGCCCTAATCTGAAAGGATTGGTATCACTTCTAAGAAGAGCTCTCTCTCTGATACAGGGAGCAGGAAACCATCTGCAAATGTGTAAGAGAGTCCTCACTGGAAACTGACCCAGCCAACGCCTTCAACTGGGACTTCCAGCCTCCAGAACTGTAAGGGATAAATTTCTGTTGAAGCCTGCCATTAGAGCAGCCCCAGCAGATTAATACAGAAAAAAGAATTGGAGTAATGGTAAGATGGGTCTGGTCCTAAACATGTTTCCTTTCTTGTGGGATGAGGGTGTAAATATCCTCCCATACAGGTGTATTACAAAGACTACACTCCAGACTAAATGTGTCAATTGTTGAGCTCTGTTCTTGGCAGGTGGAAATGCTCAATATACAGCACATCTTATTGGCCAGTTCTGTAACCATCCCTGCAACCATAGGAAATCCCACATACAGGAGATATTTGTAACAAACAAATGAAATGTAACTGGACATGGTAAAGGACAGCTCTGTTTTAACCTTTAATCTGTAAAATGAAGCAACTAGGAAAAGGCTATTTCTGACATCTGACATCTATTTATTCTGTTTACCACTATCTAATCATGGGAGAGTCTTATAGTAGTCATGTTCATTTTAGTATAAGCAAATTTCAGCCATTACTACCACAACGAGATGTTAGCATGTTAAACTGTTTACCAGTAACCATGTAAAGGGAACACATGTATCTCCTTGTAACATAAAGTCTTTGCAAGATGGAAAGATTTGGGGGAGGGGAGGAGATGGACAGTGAGGAGCTTTCTTATGTACTGAAATCATAATTGGTTCTTCTTGGGGCTCTAAAGAGAGACCAGAGGTAAGAGGAATGAAAGGAGTATCTTTTCTCTCAGTTTCACAGCTGCCTTGGGGAAGTGGGAAGGACGGGGGCTGGAGGCGTGGAGCAGGTGACTTGTTGACTACCCACTGAGCCCCACAGTGGTGTCCTGGTACCAGCTCTTGATATCAACTCTTGAGAACCAAATGTGGACTTCCCTTCCCAACTCCCTTTTCAGTACTGCCTGCTAGTAAAACTGGCCATGATGGCAATGCACCCCACAGAAATCAGCAGACACTACAAAGCACCACTTCCCTCACCCTCTGGAGAGCCAGTTGTTCAACATTTACCAGCACACCACTGGGTCCAACCAGGTTTGTTCCTTCCTAGGTGAGGGGCAACTCAAACTGCCATTCAGAAATCTCTAAGGAGGGTGAAGAACAGATAGCAGAGGTCTGAGATGAACGGACCAAGAGAAAGACACCAGAAGGCTATTAAAGTCCAGAATTGGGAGTGTGGATGCAAGGCCTTTCTTTATCTCTCATCGTTTTGGAAATTCTGTGGATGCTGGTGACCTGGTTTTAAGAATTAAACCATGTGTGGTATCGAGACAATTACCCTCCACAGATCCTGGTTATATCTTTAACCTAGTAACTCTGCTGCCAAAACAGCTATTCCCAGTGAAAGTACTAGAAGGTGTACTAGTACATTTGGTCACTGGAAGGTTTCACATAGCATTGATTATCATATAGTATATCATGGACCCACCTTATGTCGTGCAATAGGGAATGCTTTTTAACCTATATGGTGGGTCCATATAAGTGGATACTATGCAGCCTTTCAACACTCTTCTAAAATTTGATGTTTAACCATATGAGTCATGATAAAAAAAAGACCAATGACAAAACATTGTGATTTAATGATCAGAGTTGAATGCAATCTAAAAGTCCTGAAGGTTCTAGAGGCGGTAATTGAATGGGGGAGGGTGTTAATGGTAACTTTTTTTTTCCTTCGGGGGGTATTTTCCAATTTCTCCACAGTGAGAATGAACTGTGTTGTGATATAAGAAAAAGAAAAAAATACTATTTTTAAGTCATTTCTCCAGTGAGATCATCTGAGAAGTCAAACTCAAAATTTGGTTTACATATATAAAAGTAATACCATCCAATGACTGACATTTAATAACCATTTTGTCTAACACCTAAACCACATAACTAGGTTTAAGAAATCCTCAATTGCACCTGTAACAATTTAACAGTTTATTCCTCCTCCCTCTACTCCCCTGATTTGTCCTCTTTCTACTCCTTCTTCTTCTGGTAATAGTAACATTTACTCATGCTGCCTAAGCATTTTCCATGTATCAGGTACTAAGTAAATAAAACACATTAACTTATTTGTTCTTCAGAAAATATAAACTTATGAAATAGTTACTATTTATATCTCCAATTCATAGATGCAAAAACAGTAGCCAAGAGTTGTAAACAACTTGCCTCTTTTGTGTTCCTGGACCCAATTCTTTTTTCACTCACTCTCTCTCTCCCCTCCCCCTCTCCTCCTCTCCTCTCTCCTCTCTCTCTCTCTCTCTCTCCCCTCCCCCTCTCCTCCTCTCCTCCCTCCCTCCCTCCCTCCCTCCCTCCCTCCCTTCCTCTCTCTCTCTCTCTCTCTCTCTCTCTCTGAGATTGTGTTGTTCCCCACACCAACAAGCAATTCTTAGATACCAACTGGGTGCCCCACAATTCAACTCAGTTCTGAAACTAGTATGGGAGATGACATCAGACTCCAAAGGTTAAGGGTCAGTCTTCTAAGAAGGCCCCCACTGCCCATTTCAGACAACAGCTGCAAGCGCAAGGGGTCACCAGAACTTCTGAGGTTCCCAAAGACTCTTCATCGGAGCAGCTTACAGAACTCAGAGGAATTTGCCAGATTACCTATTTATTATAAAAGGATGAAACTCAGGAACAGCAAGATAGAAGAGATGCACACGGCATGGATGGGAAAAGGGATGGAGCATCCATAACGATGATGGATTAAATCATTGATCAGTGGTGCAGGAACTTCATCTCCAGCCCCTCTCTCCTTCCTGGAGGTCAAGGTGGGACTGAAAGCTACAAGCCTTTAATGAAGTAATGACTCACCCCCACCCTTAGGTGCTTTCCAGTCACATAACAAAAGACACTGTTATCACGCTCAACCCTTAGGAAATTCTAAGAGTTTTGGGCACTGTGACCCAAGAGCCGTGAGGAAAGACAAACTATATATTCCAACTCAAATCCTCAAAACCAGTGAGTATCTGACCCAATATCAACTCCAGTTAATAAAAGTATGCATTTTTTGCTGGTTACAAAAAAATCAGATCAAGCTCTCTTATTCCTTTAAGGAAATGGGAGGCTCAAACTGACAATTTTAAGATCCATTCATGTTTTCAGTTCCATTTGGTAACAAACATATTCCAGAAGACCAAACAATCCCCACACAAAGACCTACTGTGCAGGCACTTATTCAAAAGTGCAAGGACACTTTTCACCTATAAACTACCATCCATGACTTAGGGACAGTAAGTAACCAATTATTGAGCACCTCATGTATACATGAGGAAATGCACATACATGAGCACCTCATGTCTATAAGACACAGTTTATAAGTTCTGGTAATACCACAGCATACAGGGCAAGCAGATTTTATCTTCAGGGATCCTGCAGCCTTACTAGACCAATGAGCTCTGTAAGCAAGATGCTTGCCACCAGAGGGGATCACAGGGCTCATTCTGAGGCTATCCCTCTTTGACATAGTAGGGGGCACATTCATAGCTACATTCGGTCACAAACTAAACTTATTATTTTATGAAACTGACCATGCTTAGTGATTTTTTTAAAGATTTATTTATTTATGCATACAAGCTGGGGTACAGGCAAGAGGCGTGGGGCGGCGAGAGAGTTCACCAGAGACAAAGTGGGGAGCAGAATAGGCAGATGGACTGAAACAAACTGCTGAGGGGAGCAGCGGGGGAGGAAGGAGAGGTCTGCTGCGCCATGTGGGAATCTCCCCGGCCGGGTGTCGAACTCGTGTCGCTGCTGTCGAGAGCTCCACAGCGCAGTGCTTAACCGCTGAGCCACCAGGGAGGCCCTGCCTAGTGATTTTTTAAATCTCTTCCTTATTTACTATTTACACTTCCACGTCTTTACAAACCATTTCGAAGTGTTCATAGACTTACAAACTAGAAAGGACCAGGACTGTTGCAAAACACTTCTTAGCAATATTCTGGGAATTTGGGACCTAGGAAGATGAAGGTGATTAGGTGACTGAAGTACCCCTCTTGAAAAAAATGCTAACTCTCCCATAGCTCAGTTCCTTGTCCCTTGCATAAAAGCTCTATGCTTCCACCCTGGTACTAAGTTTCCAGGAACCTCCCCCCACCCACAAAGGTACCAAAAGACCACTTTTCCTCCTTAGAGAATTCTGTGTCAACTTTGACTTGCTATCTTCTTATGCTCTTGTCTTTGCATCAATACACGTGTTACCCAGCAGAGGGCAGGATTGCACAAGGCACAGTTCCACTCCCCTGTGACAGGAACAGACAAGCGAACGAAATCTCACACATATTCAGCATCAGGGTATAGAAGCACAGAACAAGTCACTCTATGCTTAGAGATAACAGCACACAAAAGGCTTTGGACATGGAGCCAAGATGCCTGGTGTTGGGCCGGTGGTCAGCACCCCTGTAAGGCTGCAGGCTCCCTGAAAATAGAATCTGCTTGCCTTGTATGCTGTGGTATTACCAGAGCTTATTTTTCAATTTCCCTGGGGTATGGTGAAGGCATTGGGGGGACCCCCCCCCCGATCTAATTTCTCCTTGAAAGTCCTATAATACCATCTGTGGTCTATCCTGAAGTATTCTGAAATTGTAATCCTGCTAAATTTAGCACATTGGAGTGTTTGCCTCCAGTTTAAAATTGGGGAGTGAAAGGTCAGAGGTGTGAGCTCATTCACACCTACTGCCCCCAAGACTCCCCTTCAAGTGGAAGGCACAATCTTCTCAAACTTGAGAGTCAGACTTAGGTGGCCATAGTCACATTCATGATAATACTGAGTGGACAGGTGTCAATGTGCAGAGTAGTTTACAAGAATTAATTGAGAGTGAGTTGTGCTAATTCCTCAATTCCTCCTCTAGAACTAAAGTTTTCCACTGACTCTTCAGACCTTATCCAGAAAAACTGGTTAACATGCAAACTGGAATTCAAGGAAAAGTAATTTTCCCCAAATGTTTCCGGTAACTTCAGGCAGGTCTAGAGCCCTTTAAAAGAGATGTACAAAGACGTGAGATTTTATTTTGGTACATACCCTCCAAAAATAACACAATCTTGTCATGGCTAATGCTGAGCTGCTGGTTGAGCAAGACCATTTTTTTCTAGGGCCTGCCTCAGCGATAGCACAATTATGGAAAAGGGCTGTCAGCACTAATCACTCCACCCTGTGCCCAAAAAGTAAAAGTCCTACGGAATCTGAAATACCCACAGGAATTCTCATCTGCTTGAAAACATCTGCAAATCATGGATCTCTTCAAATCATGGATCTCTTCATTTTAACTCACATGGTGAAAACCCAGTCAGGCCTGACTGGGACTATGACCCCTGCCTTGAAAGTCACTGTACTGAATTCCTGAGGGGCCTGGTGATTAATGAGGTTGCCTAATGCTTAATAAGACAGATATTTCTGTTCCTTCTGAGTAGAGAGTCATTTTCATTGATAACACAGAAGACAGCAACTACCCCAGAAAGGCATCGGTGGTCTGGTGGTGGGCTACCCCTAGCTGCGCAGTAGCTCCTTGGACCTGAGAATGAAGAAACCTCCCCACTCCAGCAGGCAAGTTCCCACAATCATTTATTTCCTATAAAATCTTCCTTTAGTTACCACTCAAGGAGGCAGCCTGAGTTCGATCCCTGGCCAGGGACCTAGCCCACATGGCATAGCAGACCTTTCCTGTTTCCCCTTGGGGAGACACCCAGGAGTGGAATCACCAGTTCCTATCCTTCTATACATCCTTTACTTCTTTCTTTACGTTGTTTCACTTTCCTTTCATGGATTTGTCTTTAGGAAATTGTCAAACTCTTTTCCAAAGTGGCTATAGCATGCTACATTCCCATGTCCTGATTTTTAAGAAGACAAGAGACTGTCTCAAAAAAAGAGAAAAGTTTACTGTGAATAAAACAGAAACATAGACAACACCTCTGGGGCACAGAAAACACAGTGTGTCGGGAGCATGGATTTTCTGATTTGTTGCAGTAAGTCCACAGTGCTGGGGATTTCAAAGAGCTTCCATCCATTGGAGGCTTTGTGGTTTTAGCTGTTTCAAATTTTGTTATTGTTCCATGAGTTGGCATGAGGAACATGGGGAATATTAGGCCTGGTAGTGCAGAATCCAGCAATTCTATATTGAAAGGCCACCCACCCTTGCCCACTTCCCAGCCCTGTCCTGGCTGACTCCTCCTTACCATTTACAACAGCTTTCTGGTTTCTCGGACTGGTCCATACTACCACTGTGAACTCCACTCTCACCCCAAACCTGACCAAAGTACCCTTTTCTCATGGTTCCCCTAATGCCCCGTGCTTGCCTTTTCTTACTAGATAATTCTCCAGTCTCTGTCAAAGAACTATATTTTCCTTACCTTTGTCTGCTCAGTGCTCAGACTTTGCCTGACTGCATATGTCCAATAACATTCCATGGATTGATGGACACAGAACCAGCCCATCTGTTAGGTATGTTATTATGGTCTTAACTGCATGGAACTGAAATGTGCTACCAATGCAGATAAGGAAAGGTTTGAATTTCTAGCTAGGTAATTTCTGATTTTCTTCAAATATAAATAGGAACTGAACCTCACAGTGACTTAATCCCAAAGGTCTAAAGAACTTTGTGACTTCTAGAAAAAGGCAGCCTGTTCCACCATTCAGCAGCTTTGTTACTTAATTTCAGTTTCTTTATCTAAAAGCATTGCTGGCAGGATTAAACGAGATAATCCACATAAATTCCTTAGTTATTATTTTATTATATAGCTATTTTTACATTTACTGTGTATTTACTAAAATGGTTAGGAACATGAAGCTTGGTGTGCCTTGTTTATAAATGCAATATTCTTTGCTCTAGGCCATCCTAAAATGTGGTGATGTGTATCACACCCCAGGGAGTCTGGCACACAGCTACCTAACAATCTCAGGTCAGCAAGCCAGCCTCCAAAAGATAATTATCTAGTGGAGAGACCGTGTAAAAGACAAGATCCTAGAAGCCCAGAGAAAACAAATGACAATATATATACTGTGTGTACACACTCTGCGTGCATACACACACACACACCCCTCTTCTATTCACACTTCGATGGATACTGTTCACTTCACAACTGGCATCTAAGGAGATTATCATGGAAGGGAAGCCTACTTCAGCCTACCACCCATGAGCTCCTGCTCCTGACCCTGTACACCCAGCCTGTGCACACCCATCCTCAAGAGCTACATCTTGTCTCTGGGGTTTTCCCGGGGCTACCCACCTCTTCAGTCTCTCCCCAGGGAAAGAACAAACGCCAGCAGAAAGCCCCTGGGACTCCTCAGACGGACCGAACAAACCACTGCTGCAGAAATGCTTTCACTGCACAAGAACCAGTGAGAAGACAAAGGGCTCGCGAGTACATCCTTGGTGCTGTGCTGACCAGCCTCGTCCATCGCCCAGCCATGTGACACCACAAGCTGTCAGGTGCGTTACAGGTGGGTGCGTGCGCGCACACACACACACACACACACACACACACATTTATGTAAAATTGCCAACTCTGGAGGCAAAATTGGATTCCCTTCCTCATCTTCTGCTGGCTGGTCTTGGTCAAACCATGAAGTTTCTAGACTTCAGTTTTTCTATTGAAGGATCAAATAATTTTCTGAGTCATTATAATTACATATAAGAAATACAAAACTGTCCAGCAAACTGTATGGCAAGTCAGTCACTTAAAAGCCAAGCTAATGACAAATGGTAGAAAGTGGATTACAGAGTTGGAACTACCAGGAGGAGTGACGGGGTGAAAACACAGTGGCAAAGGAGCACAAAGGACTATGGGGATGGGCCGTGGGTACTCTGGGGTGTAGCAACAACACCTGCAGGGGGAGATCCTTTTTACCTTTAAAACACAGATAACAATGTAAACCAATGTTAAGTCAATAAAATATTACAAAATAAAAATAAGTAAAAGCAATAGGTATTACCATATGCAAGGCCAACATGAACATACTCACACATGCAAATATGCCATTAGGCTAAACCAATTATTCGGAGACACGTTTTGAGGAGATGAATATGTATCAGGTGGCATAAATCTCCAACACAGAGCCCAGCAAATAAAGAGAAATGCTTTGCTAGAGCCTCTTCATTTTGTTTGCAGTATCTTCTATGTCAGGGCTCCCGTCTACACTGACTGGCCGCCATGTACTCTGACTGCCTGTACAGTCATCTGCACACAGTGCCGCCGTGCGAATGTCACAGAGTTTAATCACACAGACCTCAGCGGTACAGCCGGCGACCATCCAGGCTCTATGGTAGAGCTGTGGGGACGGGCCCACCATCGTTTATGCACATGGTGCAACGTTGAACGCTGTTAAGCAACGAGTGACTGTCATGGAGAATAACATTACTGAGGCAGCTAAGTAAATGAGCTTGCTGCTAACAGGAAGCACCCCCGACCCACCATGTCTGGCTACCCCATGACAAGGGGCAATGGAGAGAAGATAGGCTCCCCCACCAGCCTCAAGCCTCTGAGATAAGGGTTCGGCTCTCAGACTTCAGCTGGGAGAACCTGCAATGACCCCACACTCCCAAAGAACTGGAAGCTCCTCAGCTCTACCCACCTCCAAGACCACTCAATTCCAGAAGACACTTCTCAAAAGAGGAGAGAAATTCTCCCCAAGTATTAAAGTGTGGAGTACTTTTTCATTTTTCAAAGAATAAATATTCATTGGTCAATGAGAGATTGGCATAGTGGTTCCAAAAATCCTATTGTAATTTGTTGCATTGCATTTTCCTAATTGCTTATAAATTTCATTTTACATGCTATGTAAATAACACCGAGACTTGCAGTCAAGAAGTGCACTCAACAGATGTCAGTTGTCCTCTACTTAAGCAACTTAGAAACAAATGAAAATGAATTAGGATTACTGGAAGCCAATGTAGAAGGCTGAGATTTTAAATATTTAATGCCCTGAACATAATGATGTAGTTGGCTTTGTGCTCTTGTTAGTGGCTGCTTTATCATTTTGCATCAGTGATCCTGTGAATACGTTCATTTTTCTGCAAGGCTCATCGGGGTGTTGCCATGGAGACCAGGGCTGCTCTGACATATTCCCCCAGGCCCTGTTTGTTGGCTTTTTCAGTAAACATTTAATTATGCGTTGCATTCTACAATCAGTGTGGTTGGAGGAGAGTTTACTTAGTGTATTTCAGGCTAAAGATTAGCTTCTCTCATAAGCAGAGTCGTTCATAAATCTGTTGACTGTGATTTTAATAAATAGAGTAAAATCAAGAAACCTCCTAGAGAAAAGCAAACAAATAAGAAGACAAGGTTTTGGTCTAGTTATTTTTGATAGCCCACTGAATATAAGTTCACAACAGTCTTATCAACAATCTTAACTCCATACTAAAAACATTGATACTTTGGGGTAGGGAAAGGATTTTTCCACGCTGTGTAACATAAGAAGGCCAATCAAAGAGAAACAAGTATTTTTGAGGACGATGCTGTCTAGGAAGAAGATGTAGTCAAAATATAGACTCCTTCTTTGGGTCAGGCATCCTCAAGGCAGGGATGGACTTCTGGGGCCTGTGATCTCCTATTTCTTTCCATAAGTGTAAGCAGAATGTTATTTCTGTGTGTATATGTGGATCTTCCAGAAAGGGGATCCATAACTCTTGATCAGAAACTCAGAAAATCTTCAGAAAAACAAAATAAAGCAAGACAAAGAGCCCCTAATCAATTACATTCTATGGAAAAATCGCCCATTTCCTTCCAAGAATACATATTAACTCTTTCCCAGCACAGGGCAAAATGCAGGAAGAGTGTGGTGGCAGAGAGCCCAGTCAGATCTGTTCCTCATCCAACTCTGGCATTGGATAGAGATGAGCCTAGGTGCACTGAATTTCTCCTTCATTTGAAGGATGCTCCAATAAAGAAATCTGCTGACACATGCCCAGCACTCAAAGGTACCACCAAACTTTGAACAACCCCCAAGGACCAGGCAGTTTTACCGAAGTGACTGAATTTCCTAAGGCCTCTTATTTGACAAATTGATGTGGGAATCAGATTTCCATTTGATTTGCTTTTTACTATGTAACTGCTCTTTACCAAGCACGTCCTTAGGCACACTATTTTATGTCCTCCTTGAAATTTCCATGGTGTTAACTGACATAGAAACCACAAAATAGAGATGGAGTCAGATAACAGAGTCAGACAAAACCCCAACTGAACTACCAAAGCAAATTCGGACAAGAAAAAGGCCAGAAAGGCAGGATTTGCGCCTCACTTTGCTCAAGGTCAACAACATAAATGTGAGTACTTGTGCAGCTACTTAGGATAGATAACACATCACCCCAAGACTTAGGGGCTTAAAATCATGGTCTTTTATGGGCCTCCCGGGTGGCGCAGCGGTTAAGCGCTGCGCTGTGGCGTTGTCGGCAGCTGTGACGCAAGTTCGACGCCCAGCAGGGGAGAACCCCACATGGCGTGGCAGACCTCTCCTGCCTCGCCCGCTGCTCCCCTCAGCAGTGTATTTCTGCCTGTTCTGCTACACGGTCTGTCTCTGGTGAACCCTCTCGCTGCCCCATGCCTCTGGCCTGTACCCCAGCTTGTATGTATAAATAAAAAATAAATCTTTAAAAAAAATCATGGCCTTTTATATTACCTCTCATGGGCCTCTGGAGCACAGAGGGAAGACAGCTTGTTTTGACTGTGTAATGTCAGGCTTCCACTGGTTTGACCCAATGGAATGTCTGCCACCTCTCTCTGAGCAGCCTCAAGTCCTGCCCATTGCTCCTCCAGGTCTCACTAGCTGACAGTGTCCAGGCAGTCAAATGTTTTCCTGGTGCCTCACAGCTCAAGAGCAAGTTTCCCACAGAACCCCAGAGCAGAATCTGCAAAGTTCCTATGGCTCTAACCTCCTCAGTTCCCAAACATTAAGAAAATACGCGGGTCAGCCCAATGGCAGGAATAGCAAAGAATGTGCAGCTATAATGAGCAGCTCAAAATGCAGGACAGCTATTGTTAGGGACACTGTTAGTCATTGCCCCTAACATACACATGGGGTCTCAATCACTTCTACCAAGCAGCCTGTCTTCCATTCTCCAGATATAAAAATCAAGGCTCAGTGAGATCATGTGAGTTTTCTGGATGGTGGCAGAGCAGGGCTTCTGCCCAGAACTGTGTGCCAGTTCTGTGCTGAGCACTCTACCCATGCCCAGACCAGCCATGCTTTGACTCAACTTATAAACGCTACAAACCCCCTTGCTTTCTACTCCCTTCCCCCAACATGCTTACTATTTGGCTGGTACATGAATTATAATTATTCATTGTCTTCTCTTGCATATAAGCATCTCCCCAGAGAAATCACAGAGTCATAGAAGGGGAGTTTCCGTGTTGTGAGTGGCAAACACTAGGGTGCATATGGCTGGCATCCCATTAGGATCACTCAGGTGACTGGAGGAGAGGGGTGGGGAGCAGCTTCCTGTGGATCCCGACTCTGTCTTGTCTCTGGATTTGGCACCTAGAAGCCTCTGAAACCCGCGATTGCTGGTGACATCCTCTTCCTCTTTGGCTTGTCTCAAGGGAACCTTGTCTCAGGGAAGATAATTTGCTCTTTAATGAGAGCGCTTGAAGTGCATTTCTTTCACTTGCTTTGAGATTTCTGTCAATTTTTTCATCTACTTCTAATCTAATAGAGCCCACATCCATTTTCCACTAATTGCAGGAAATGCTTCTAATGGGTAAATTAAGTCTGCTGCTGCCCCCGGAGGCTCACCAACCAGGATCTCTCCCTGCCTTCACCCAGATTCACTTTTTCTTCATCTTAAAGGGCTTGTCCCTCCATCAAATCCCCCAAGTACCCCAAGCATACTAGAAGCTTCCAGGGGTCAGTTTACCCCCAGGAGGGAGGCAGCACCCATAGATTATGTATCCAAGAGCCTGGAATATACTGACTGCAAATTGCTAATCATTGTAGCATGATGCAAATCTCCCTCTGGTTTATGAAAACAAAAGATGGTTTGCCACTTGCTTGCAGGCTTCCCTGCCTGCCAAAAGGAAGTGGTGGGAGTTGGAATGACCCAAAAAATGCTTTTTAAATGGAAAAAGCCTATCTCATCCACAGTGCTACTTTGTTTCTTTTCAGAAGTGAGCCTAAGTAAGCTGGGTCACACAGCCCGGGGTGTTTGTGCTCACAAAGGAGCCAGAGAAACCCAAAGTGACAGGGGAAAAAATAACTTGGCTGCGCTCAGGCCCAGCACTCCAGCTGCAGCCACAGAGAGTGACTGACTCTTAAGCAGGATTATCCATCACATGACCTCTGAGCTTAGACAGATAAGAAAAAACACCCAGAGAAGTGTAGATCCTTAGACAGTTCTCAAGCACCCAACTGTCTTTCTCAAAAAACCAACCATACTGGTCACCTGTTTCCACGATTAAAATAGGTAATGATATGTCTGTAAAGTAAATAAAAATAAGCAGAGAGTATGAGTCTCCCATGGATGCATCCTACACCTCCTTGAGTCTGTCTACAACTAACCCCTACGATTCCAGCAGCCTGAAATGTCTCTAGGTCCTGCTCTCAGAAGTCTTCACTTCTGGTTAATAGTACCATTGCTCCTGAAAAGCAACACAGAATTTTATCTGACTTTCTTATTAGCCTCCAGGGCTAATCAAATGTGTGTGATAGACAGTCTAATAATCAACCTAATAATACTAGCAAGAGAAAGTTGAGACCCAGAGGAACCAAATGATCCCCCCCAGAGTCTATCCACCAGTTAATAGGCTTGAGGCTCGTCTCCAAAGCTGCTCTTTCCTATCTCAAGCTGCCAAACATTGCAGGCCACGCCGCCAATCACCTCAACTATGATTCTTCTTACCAATCCCCTGAATTCAAAGCAGCGTCCTTCCTGAGTTATTTATTCTAATCATCTCTTCATGGGCTTGATCATTTCGGCCTTGTCCCCTTGCCCATTCATTCCTTAAATTCCTCGTGGGATGGTATCCACAAGCATAATACCAGTGGAGCACGTGGCGATCACGGAGGTTGATGGTTTTAGGATAGAATTAGGACAAAGTACCTGGCAACGTCTGAATTCACTTTTGCCAAGCATCCCTTTGCTTTCGAAATGGTAAGATGGATGCACTGGGAATGACTGTGTGGGGTTCCACTTTATGGAGAGAGGATGCACATTTCCATTCCAGCAGGGTTCCAGGAAAATGCACTGCAGGTGTCTTTTCCCACTCCCCTTCCCCTAAATCCAAATTCTATCACCAACCAGCTCCAAGGCCTCACATCTTGAAATCCACATGAGGTGCAGAGGAGGAACAAAGGGAAATAAAAAAGGAAAGGGTGGAGGAGGAGGAGGAGGAAGAGGGGGGCAGGGAGGAGGGAGAGGAATAATAATAGGCTAGGGAAGGTTTTAGTACAGAGAGGTCAACTGAATTGGGTTCTAAATGGGGACTAGAACTTTGTACAAGCTTGGCCCTCTACCTGAAGCAAGACACAAAGCCACGAGATGCAGGAAACAGTGAGGTCAGGAGTCAAGGAGACTCCACATTGGAAATGTTAGTCATTTTTGAAAAAACCAGCAGACTTCATAGAAACAGTTCTTCGGCACCTGGGTTTGTAGGAATAAGAGGGCAGGGATGGTTCACACACGTCAAGGCGGTAGGGGAGATGGTGAAAACACTCAGCCATTAATCCAGTAGGTTTGCTGATGACAAGCACAGATCTGAAAACAAATGCCTTGAGTATATATCTTAGCTCTATAACTAACTGGAAGGCCTCAGGCAAGGAGCCCTGTCCTCTTTCTAAGGGGAGAATAACCCTGTGTACATTTGAGGGATGAAAGAACAAAATGAGACAATGCATATCAAGTGTCTGGCAGAATTCCAGGCTCAAACTCATCAATAACTACTGGTTATTGTCATTTATTCCAGGCACCTGGAGGGCCCAGGGATCCATCCAGAGTTGACTCTTAAAAACAGACTACATTGTTCCAAAGAGAAATATCAGTCCCACATCTTGTGAGTTGAAGACTGTGTATGTGGAGAGGAGAGTTTAGAGGGTGTGGTGTCTGAGTCCTCACAGTCTCCTGTAGTATTTAGAAAGGAACAGTGTCTTCCAGTCCCAGAAGGTTCTGCATTGTGCACACAGAAAGAAGGAATGAATGAGGTGGGTAGTGAGCAGGCAAGTACATTACAGTTGGCTATCTCAGGGTCATCTTACAGGTATTCATTTCAGGGTCTTAAGATCTACATTCTCCATGTAAAGGCTCCTAACTCAGTAGCTCTCATCCTACTAGGATCATTTTTCTGGAAAGATTTAAGGCCAAAAGCTCTCCTCCACCATACTGTACCCGTGCTACCATACTCTTACCACAGTCACCATAACTAGGATCTCACCACTCCCCAACTAAAAAAGAGGGGAAAAAAAGCCATCTCTGGATACCTAAAAGGATTCTTAATCCCATATTGATTTAACCGATTGAGGTACCCAAAGGAAAATGCTGAGGAGGAGTCTGAATGAGTGTGAGCTTAGTGGTTAAAGAGCAAACCTTTCAATCAGTAAGTATTATAAGCCAGGAATTCCTAGGTGCAGGAAAAAGCACAAAAGAGACATGTTTCCTGCCTGCATGGGGCTGACATAGTGGGAGTGAGGTATTGAGCTCCATTAGTGATGTCTGTCATGGACTCAGAAGGAATGATGATACTGATATGTGTGCAACCTTTCTTCCAGCTCAGCACAGTGTAACATACTCCTCATTAACCCATACCAGGGAAAAATTCTTCAGCAAAATCAACCAAATCTAATTCATGGAAACATTTTTCAGTACCTCAGCCAAATGATGGGGCTGCCCATTTGTCCTCTCCTTCCAATAAATCTAAAAATTGGCCAATTTATTGAGAAAAAATATATGTACATAATTTAGGGTGTAAACTACCTGTAAATTTCATGTGGTTATTTTGTATTCTCTCCTGAAACCTACCATGCTTTGAACTTGAAGTACTCAAATAAGTGGTCTTGGCTAGAGGAGCTTTTCAAACCATATTCAAAATCCATAATTTGCCATTTTATGAATGCATTGCTTTTGCAGACATGACTTTGCCAGCCTTTAAAAATAGGTTATTAACTTTAGAACATCAAAGAGCAGCACTCAGGGGATTCTAGACAGGGGGAGTGTGTGAGCAAAACTTTGATGTTGGGAAGGCAAGCTTAGGAGACACTGACAGGTCATTCAGGGGGAATAGAGGACGACTCTTTCATTTTTTAAAAAGATTTATTTGTTTCTGCATACAAGAGCTGGGGTGTAGGCCAGAGGTGTGGGGTGCTGAGAGGATTCACCAGAGACAGAGTGGGGAGCAGAATAGGCAGACTGAAGTACTCTGCTGAGGGGAGCAGTGGGCAAGACAGGAGAGGTCTGCTGCACCATGTGGGAAGCTCCCTAGCCGGATATTGAACTCTTGCTGCAGTGGCTGTGGATAGCTTCAGTGCTGATATTTAACCCCTTGTGCCACCAGGGAGGCCCAAGGATGATTCTTAAGTCTGTGCCACGCTGGTGGCAGGGAGGCCTGGATTCTGGGCTAAGACAGTTTGTTCTTTTTAATAAGGATCTTCTGCTGAACAGACATTTCCTGCCTTATAGTGCAGTGGGCTGATGTGTGAGGCAGTGAGCCCTCTAACTCTGGAGGTGATCCAACAGAGGCCAGTTCTATCTGTCAGAAATGCTGCAAAATTGAGGTTGCAGTATATGCTCCACAGGTTTGCTTGGAACTGCAGGTATGTTTTGTTTGGGCTACAGAGTTTGCTTTTGGGGGTTGGAAGTGTTCAGGTGAAGAGGGAGACAATGACCACAAAAAACAAACAAACAAAAAAATGATAAGGTAACACCAATAGATTTTCTGGGCAAATAGGGAGATTGAAAGATACTGGGCCCACTGCATTTGGTCACATTTGACAAGAGCAGGCATAGTTAGTGACTATCCCTTTCAGTAGGTCTGGTCCTCTAGTTTGCCAGCTCATTAGTTTCAAGTACCAGCAGGGTTCTGAAGGCATCTGCAGATTGGACCCTGGGGTGATACGCTGGGTAAGGTCCTCTCCTATATTCTATGTCCAGCAATCACACCTCTACTGTTCTCAAAATCTATTAAGTTGCTGAAAAGGAATGTCTAACCCAAATAAGCTGCCCAGTTCACTCTGTTTCCTAGAGAAGGGCCAACGACAGTCTCAGCTGACTTATCACAGAGGTCTTTCAAGAAATACAGTGTCTCCTCCAATGAAAGGCTGTCACTTGCCATCATAAAGCCGCCTAGATCTTGAATTCACCCAAACCATCCATGAGATGAGGCACAAAAAGACTCGAGTTTGGAGGGGAGGAGCTGGTACCATCTCCAACATCATGAAATCCAGGCATTCAATACCTTGCTTCCCACAGTGGGAACACATTTCTGCAGGCAGAGGCAAAGCTACTTTGTCTGTATAATTATGGAAGTTTGCAGATAATAAATGGGAAGCATTTAGAAAATTGAATTCCTTTCCACTCCACTCCACACTGCCACTTGAGGAAATGTTTCTAAAGCACAGATGCGATTATATCTTGTACTCACAAAGCTCCAGCCCCCATTTTTACCTGCAGCCTTATTAGCAAAGTGAGACATTACAGGCATGTGAGGTGACCTGGCAGCCTGCAGATAAGCCTTCAGGTTTTCATAGTCACATGTGTGCTTCAGTATGTTAAAAACGTGACTGTACACATTTCAGCTAAAATGTAAGGTTTCTTTAACATAGTGTGTTAAAAAATTTCCTTCCTAAAACATTTAAGTAGACAACAAAAATTTCAATAAAAAAACAACTAACTTTAAGTAAAAAGGACTGGCATTTTATAGACACACACACACACACACAAATATAATACATCATGAAAGACAGTATTTGAATGACTACAATTGGATGTTAGAAACCTTGATCTAGAGAATCCAAACTGCCCAGAGTGCTTTTAATGACCATTATAGCTTGGCCTGCTAGGAACCTCCCAGTCCCATGTGATACTGCTAATCACCATAAATTTCATGAGATGCCGTGGCTTTCTCAGAACCTGCATGCTTCTTCATGCCTCAGGGCCTTTGCATGTATACTCTTTCTCTAGAAATGAAGTCTTCTTGCTCCGTTTTCTACCTGGAGAACCACTGCTCAAGCTTCTCAATCCAGCTCACATCTCACCTCCTCTGGAAGTGTCCCCAGGCAGGATTAACGTCCCTTGTTGTGCCCTGCAATTTTTTACTACATACTCTATTTAAAGGTGTAATTAACTGTTTATTTGTTTTTGTGTCTGACTTTATGTGTCTTACCACCAGGCTGAAACCTAATAGGTTATGTTTGTACTTGGAAGCACCTCATAGATACTAGCTGAATGAATGGACAGTTTTCCAAAGAACTTCAAAGTCAAAGCAATTTTTCATTTTACTCTTCCCCCCATGTATCCAGCATGGTATTAATTTACTCTTCAAAAGAGGCTATGGGAAGCAATGTTATATTCACGTAAACATATGAAAGCTGAGGACGTTACTTTAACAAGCCTCCATCTCTGACAGTTAAAAGACAAGAAGGGAGAACATAATAGTGACTTATTTTATAACCCAAAGCTGAGGATTTAGAAGGTGCCATTATCCCTCAAAGTCTCATTCGGGAAAAGCAGTAAGATACCAGTATGAGTCACTACAATTTCTTACATGCTAATAGAAACTATAGCAAACATGGAGATGGGAGAGAATAAAATGTTCCCAGGACCTGCCCACCTGCCTCCTTTCCCCAGACAAACCTTAAGTCATTGCACCCTCAACTCTTACCTGTATAGATGTGTTACTTAGCATCACCCCACCACCTCAATTCTGCACCCTTTCTTTGCAGCTCCATCAACTCAAAGACTTGCCAAGCATGACCTTCATCTGGCCTTGTGGTTCTCCACAACGCCCTTGCTGTTCTCCACTACAGCGAGTCCTAGGAAGGCCAAGACCTTCCTGCAGGGGGCGCCCTATCTGCAGTTTTCCCACAGCTCTCCTCAAAGCTGATTGTTCAGATCTGGGCTTCAGTGCTGCCTTTTCAAAGGGGCCTTTCCCCATGACCCTACAGAAAATGAGCACCTTTTCATTTCCTTGCTCTGACTATCTTGTATCTTTATCATTTTCAAGAGAGAGAAGCTAAGGTATTTGCTTGCATTTGTAAAAAGGAAAGTACATGAGGTTAAAAGATTCCCCTCTCTGTGCTTGTCTACATTCCTAGCACCTAATTCAGTGCCTAGACCATACTAAGGACATACTATGCATGTAAAAGGAGGGAGGGAAGGGAGATAATATACAGGATGGAGATAGCCACAATTATTCTACCCATCATATCTATTCACTTTCTTTTTTTAATATATATATATATTTTATAAATATAAATTTTTATTGTTATTTATGTCTTTTACATTTTGTATTCCCCTTGGGTAGCCCACCACCAATTCACCCGTGATCCATCTTCATGGTCCCTTGTGTTCTTTTCTATTCCATTTTGTGCCCTTTTCCTTCCCTCCCTCCGCCTCCCTCCCCCCCTCCCCCCCCACTGATTGTCTCTCTCCCACCCGGCCTCCCTATAGTCCTGTTATAAGTGAAACCATTCGATATTTTTCTCTTTCTTTCTGGCTTATTTCACTGAGTATGATCCCCTCTAATTTTTATTGTTATTTATATCTTTTACATTTTGTATTCCCCTTGGGTAACCCACCACAAATTCACCCATGATCCATCTCTGTGGTCCCTTGTGTTCTTTTCTACCCTACCAACTGGGAAAAGATCTTTGCACACAATACATCCGATAAAGGACTGATAACACATATTTACAAGGAACTCACACAACTCAACAAAAACAAAGCTAACAATCCAGTCAATAAGTGGGCAGAAGAGCTCAAAAGGCACTTCTCCAAAGAAGAAAAGCAAATGGCCAACAGATACATGAAAAAACGCTCTATTCACTTTCTTAAAGCAGAATTATACTTCAGAAGTTGAAAATTAGCTGAAAATGTTTGAGATCAACTGGAAGTGAAGAGGAAGGAGAGGTCTGAAGAAGTCTGATATTTTTCTGGAGTATCAGTACCCAAGAAGCCTAACTGTACAGATAGGATGATTATAATAATAGATGCAGTTGTCTGTAACTTGTTTTTATCCAGGTAACCATCACACCTCTCTTCCCCTTTTCCTCTGTCTCACTCTGGGATGCAGAGCTCAGTAATATTTCTCTACATAGTCTGCTGGTTCTTCAGGGCTCACCACACATCAGTGGTTTACATGAGTCTACTATGCAACGTGTTGTTTAAATGGGCATTAACCTGACAGCAAGGAAGAATTCTTCGCTAATATGTCCTAATACATTCTGAGCACCATTTATGAGCATGATAAATACATCATTCCCAGACAGATCCTAAACTCTAATCAGTTTTGCAAAGGCATTTTAGAGCATTTAGTCTCAATAAAATATACTGAGTTGATTTCTCCCAGGCCCCAGTGTGGGGGACAATGGGTAATGAGCCCAGGAGCCCATATCTGGGTTAGGCCCACTGCACCCTGCCCCACTAACATCTGAGCCTCCCCTGGCTCTAGTGATAAATCATGTCCATCTCATCTTCCCTCCTCTGGTCCAGCTGCTTAGCTCCTCTGTCTCCGCTCTCGGCTCCTCATTTTCTATTTAAAATTAAATGCTAGAGTCTTTTCAAGGCTCACTTCTAGATCTTATCCACTTGCCACTAAGAATAACAACAGGAATATAACAAAAAACACCATGACTCAGATACTCTTCCATACAATTTTCTCAAGATTTCTCATTCGGCCCACCAAAGCTAATAATGTCCCATCGCCAACTGTTGCCTCTATTCCTCAGAGGAGGAAACTGAGATACAGAGAAGTTCAACAACGTGCCCATCCTGGGTGTCACAGCTGGGCAGAGTCAGGCAGGCAAGAACCACAACCACAGCACATCGCCATTGTTCTGCACCAGGGGCTCTCTGCCAGGGACAATTTTGCCCCTCAGGGGACAGTCGGAAATCTCTAGAGACATAGTTTGTCACAATTTGACTATGGTCTCAACAAAAATCCATGGCACATTCACAACAGGATGGTTAGAGCCAAGATGGCGGAGGGTGAGACCCCAGCTATCTATGAATGAAAACAGCTCTGGGAGAGCTCAGGGAGGGGTCCTGAGGCAGAAGCTGGGAAACGGGAAAATGAAATTGGAGTTCATGGGGATACATGTATATGTGCTTTTTCCGCCATGTTAACACTGTTGGCTAAATAGTGAGCACGTAATAAATTCAAAGACCTTGAATACATATTGAACAATTCCTAAGCACCAGGTCCTATGCTAAGTGATAGGATTACCGTGGTGGAAAAGATTGGCTTGGTTCAGAGTTCTTACAGTCAAGGTCTTTTTTCATCATGAACCAAACAGCTCCCCAATTAACTGAATCAGTAGGGAAGTTGTTCTTCTGGAAGCCAGTCCCACTGGCCTTACCTAATCACCTCCACAGAACAGAGGCCCTGGGTCCCGTCCCTTCCTCCTGATTCTTGCATGAATTCCTCTCACATCTTGTCACAATTGAAAGGAATATTCTTTACAATCTTTATTTTTTGGTTTTGTCCTCTGTAGGCCTGAATGCCTGGCCGGAGTCATTGCGCAGGCTACGAAAAATCAATGAGTTGTTGCTCTCTCAGTGTCCTCCAAGGAGGGGATACTCTCTCTATTGATTCACTGGACCACATTAAAGCCCCAAATTGAAAGAGCGACAAACCCTTGCTCATTTTCATGGATTTTATAAGGTCAAAGAGCTACTTTGTAAGTTTTCTGCTATAACACAATTTCCACGTGCTGCAAGAGCTTCTGGTTTCCGACCACCCCAATGATTTGATTTGAATAAATCCAGTAGAACATGCTCCAGAGAGTAATCGATTTATAGTTAATGACTTTCCAAACACAGTCTGTTCTAAGACGAATTATCTGCATGGAGTGGCATGTTGGGGTTGCGTGTGGAGGAATGCTGTGTTAAGGATTCTCCGTGCCTGTTTGTGATGCCAGAAACAGTGTGATTGCGATGCACTTAAGTATCACCTAAGAGATCCTTGAACCTTTGGCACTTGATTGAAGAACGTCTCCAGTATCCATATTTCCATGCACAAAGCTCAAATTTAAGGATTTTACTTGCCTGGACAGCAGTGTCAAAAGAACTAACAAGAATGAAATTAATGAAACAGCATGGTAGAAGAGAAGTAGAAATAAACTGAAAATCAGGAGATCTGACTTCAATCCCACAATGCTTCTGCACCCTGTCAGAGTATACACAGATGTCCTTTTTCTCCTTAGCAGCTCAGCTGTCGGAAGGTCTAACTGGACTAAATCAGAATTCACAGACTGGCAGGATTTGGCTTGCAGAAATATTTGCTTTGGGTTGCACAGTATAAGCAAACAAACAAAACAAAAAAATATATATAGCCAAGATATTTCATCAAGAGATTTCCACTCCCGTTACAGACCTCTAGCTTCTCTTGCAGAATCAGATTTTGCCACCTCATTCTGCATTCCTTGTGGACATAGTCTGCTGAGCTAGGAGCCACCTGCTTTAGATAGGGCCCTAGAAATCCAGTTTGCAACCACCTCCACACTCTTCAAATTGATCTTTGATATGGAGGCAGAAGTTATTTTTTATTTATATTCACATTACTCAGTTGTTCCTTTATAGTAGAGAACCATTTCATTTTACAACTAGCCACAGACCAAAAAAATGCATATGGGGCAAAGACTATGAATGCCATCTGCTTCAATAAAAGTGGCAAAGAGAACATATTTTTGAGGAATTGAAGACTATTTCTAAGTGTGTCATATGCAAATAGGATTAAAATGATGTGACAAGCTGATTTCCCTCCTTGATGCTACCTAGCTGGCATGGTGGAGTTAGAGATGAGATCATCTTAAGAGTCCCTTCTAGATCCAGAAACTTTGTCAATGGAAATGTGCATTCACCTATTACAAAAAACATCTATTCATCTTTTAACTAACTCCCTCTTTCTCTCTCTTTCTCTCTCTCTCTCTCTCTCTCTCTCTCTCCCCCCCCCC